>QJPP01000477.1:0-245572 GCA_003996215.1 Jaltomata sinuosa | reverse complement strand
TAGTGTCAACTCTTGCCCATGGGGCGTAACTTGTTGTTTGAAAGTCCTTGGGCTAAGTCTTGTCTCTAAGGCAAGAGTTATAGAATGTCGCATAAATCAAGACACAATGAGGTAGTGTCAAGTCTTGCTCGTGGGGCATAACTTCTTGTTTGAAAATCCTTGTGCTAAGTCTTGCCTCTAAGGCAAGAGTTATAGAGTATCTCATAAATTTAGACATAATAAAGTAGTGTGAACTCTTGCCCATGGAGCGTAACTTGTATTTTTTTAGAGGTCCTTGGGCTAAGTCTTGCCTCTGAGGCAAGTGTTATAAAACATTTTATAAATCAAGATACAATATACTAGTGTCAAGTCTTGCTCATGGGCGTAATTTGTTGTTTGGAAGTTTTTGGGCTAAGTCTTGCCTCTAAAGCAAGAATTATAGAACATCTCATAAAAAAAATAAAGGTCAAAAAAATTGATTAAAAAAAAAGAAAAGAAAAATTAAAAACCAAAGAAAAAATAAAAAAATAGAAGTTGAGAGAAAAAAATAAATATTGAGAAAAAAAGAAAAAAATGAAGAAAAAAAAAGACAACAAAACATATAGGTTGAGAAGAGAAAAAAAAAAAAAAAAAAAAAAAGAAAAAAAAAAAAAAAAAAAAAAAAAAAAAAAAAAAAAAAAAAAAAAAAAAAAAAAAAAAAAAAAAAAAAAAAAAAAAAAAAAAAAAAAAAAAAAAAAAAAAAAAAAAAAAAAAAAAAAAATAGAAAGAAAAAAAAGAAAAGAAAAAAAGAAATATATATAAAAGTTGAGAGACAAATGAGCATTGAGAGTTATTTGAAAATACTTGAGGTGTAGAGGGGCAAAAAGGTAGTTGCTCTATACATAAAAAACAAGGAAGGCTATTTTTGTAAGACCATTTTTATGAGGGGCAAAAATACAAAGCCACTCCCTTTAAAGGGCATTTGTATAGTTGTCCCTAGAAAGCCAGTATGTGGGCCTCTAGCATTGATTACAAGGAAAACAATATTATCACAAAACAAATAAATGAAATTAAAAAAAAAAAAAGATATATATGTTGCATTAATAGCGGTAAAATTAGCTCATGAAAATATAATTCGTCCAATTTGTTTGAGTTTGGGCGAGCTGTTAATCCGTCTAGTTATTAGCTTAATCTATTTTAGTCAATTAAGAATTGAGTTCATATGTAGTTCAAATTGATATGTTATATATATATATATAATTTGATATGTTATATATATAATCATAATAAAGAAAAAAATAGTTTTATTATGTACGTAAAATTTGTAAGAAAACAAACAAATAAAGTAATTAACATTTAATAAGAATTGAATGGGTTGAATGATGATCTGTATTTTAAACTAATTCATTTCAATCTAAGTAAAATTTATCAACTCAACTTATTTTAAACCGTTCAAATTCAACTCAGTTTGTTTATTTGACACATCTAAACAGTACCCCGTTGGAACCAGTCATCTATTGCCTAGTTTTCCGTTACTTTCCCCTCTTTTGGTAGCTATTGATCTCTCTGGATCACTTTACTTATCACATTTTGATTTACACGCCTCTTAAAAAGAACATTAACTAAAATGTAATTTGAATAAACTATTCTTATTTATTACTTTTCAATATTTAATACTTCTCTTTTTTGCACTACCTTAATATCTCCTTATATTTATAACTAAGAGTAAATATGAAAACAAATAACTATTTATACCTTGATTTTTTAAAATGACAATTATTTTAGACCATCTATTTTTAATAAAGATGACAGGTAAAGTGGTCTAGAGAAAGTGTTGAAATTTACTTTAGTTACTGCAGTAATTTTTAGAATAATAATAAGTTTTCTAATTTTAGAATGAATTTGAATTTTAAATTTTTATTGGATAGATTAGTTTTTTTGAGATAGTTTAGGTTTATTTGAATTTCAAATTATACGACATTTTAAATTCTTTTATGCTACTCCATCTTTTAAAAAAAACCAAGCAAGCAACACCTTTTAATTATTTTGGCCTTAGCTCATGCATGGTAGACTGGTAGTAGTAAATATAAACTTGAAGAAATTAAATTGTGAAGCCAGGAGGATAAGAAGACATGGGTGGTCACTATTAGGTCCTCCCATATTTGAATTTTTCTTTAGCCTTTTTTGAGTATTACTAATAAAAATGTCCAATTATAGCTAGTATGGTGTCCCCTACACCTAAAGCCTAAATTCAAGGGGAAAAATTGAATGTAAGTTGTAGTGGTTGTGCTTCAAATCCAACCCCACATCATAAATAAATATATATATATATATATATATATATATATATATATATATATATATATATATTTATTGGATAAGCCTAAATATATATATAAAAGAGCACTTTATATTGTACCCCACAAACTTATTCAGGATAATTTATGAAAGATTTGGTAGTTTTTATCCAAAGTTAAAAGAGAGAAGAATCAACTGACAGCAACTTCTTATCCAATAATGAAATTATTTAATTATAAAAGCATATCTTATGCACATTAGAAGCCTAAAGTCAAAAATGAATTGAAGGCCTTAATTTTGAAAAATAATAATAATATTTTTGTTTAAAATGTATTCTTCTACTTACTAGTGTTTTAATATATAAAGTTGTTAATATATTTCTTTAAAAAAAAATATTTTTGAGTTGCAAAATTTGTTTCTTTCTTTTTATATGAAAAAAATATTTTTTTTATAAATAGTACTCGCTCTATTTCAATTTGTTTGTCAGAAAACTTTTGAATCTTATAATCTTAAACTAAAAATATGTAAAATACACCAACATGTTCTTTAATCTTATGATCCTAAGCATATCACGTGAAAGTTAAAATTAAAAAGTTAACAAAATAATTTTATTTTTAAAACGAATAAAAAAAAGAGTAAGACAAATAAATTAAAACAAAACAATACAAAATATTTTCTTTTAAAGAAAACCCATAATAATTTTGCTAAAAAACAGGCCCTCAAATTTGAGAGCCTAAGAAAAATGCCTTACTTTCTAATCCTTAGAGTGGACCTTGGTTAAAATACGAATTTGACAGTTGGGCGTATCAAGAAATGACACGTGATAGTCAAAATCTGTTAAAATACAATTCAACAGGAACGACTCTGGTTAAAATGCAACGTCACACCCGGGACTAAGATTTCAGTTCACCTTAAAACCAAGGCAGTGGTAACAATTCACATCACCTCAGAATAATGTGACCGGTAGATCACCTACAACTGGTCAAGCTTAGCTTCGTCAAATAATCGATTTCCACAAATATGAATTTTACCTTATCAATTACACATTCACATACGTAACGACTTCAACAGTGCAAATAATTATCATTATAAGGAATTTGAAACACGCAAAATATTATATAGGATTTAAACTATAAATATACCCCGTCCTTTCATGTGTAACTCATCTGATTTTCAGCACCCATTGTTTTATAGGATTTAAACTATAAAATTCTCTTACTTAATTTCTTGTTCCATTGTTTTATAATTCGTTCTTATTTACTCTTTCAACTATTATTGTAAGCAAGTCCTCAAGCATCAAGAAATTAGCATTTGGTTATGATGATTTGTGTGTCATAAACCTCCAATATAATTTAATTATTATTACCCTAAATTACTTATTTAGGGATAAATGTTTATATGATTAGACTATTTAAAGGTAACTACTCATTATTAGTAGAATTGATAATCTGAAAAAGTATTAAACAAACAATTACAATAAATCCATGTTATAATTGTTTCTCGAATGTCGTCATATATTGCGAAATCGAGAACACAAATGCGCTAAATAATTCAACGGTACAGTATATAAAAATCATGATGAAGGATAACTTGGAAGCATCAATTATTGGACTAACCAACCAATTAAAAACGACCAAAACTACCCAGTTTAACAGATTTGTACTCTTTCACTTTTATTTGTCACGTTTTACTTGTCGAAAATCAATTTGACTATTTTTTAAAACTAAATTAATTTAGGTTAATTCAAATTTTTAAAATTAAACTTTAGATGTTCAAAAGTCTATATAGTTTAATTTCGAGAAGCAAAACATAACAAATAAAAGTGAACGAAGAAACTAATAAGATAGAGTACATTACTCTACGAGAATTATACATGTAAAAAGAACATATCAAAATAAACAAGTGCTCTAAAAAAATTAATTAATAGCATTCTCTTCGTATATCATTTTATGAATCTTTTAACTTGCATAGAGTTTAAGAAAGTATGGAGTATTTTTGAAGTTTATAATCTTAAATTAAAGATATGTATTACTCCTTTTAAAATATTATAATCTTAAACATGTCAGGTAGGTAAGCACATATCACCAACCATGGATTTTTTGACGTTTGCATTTGTATTTAATATACTTTATATGAAATAGTTTAAAGAAAAACAAATTGGAATAACGGTATTGTTGCTTGAATTGTTAGTTTTTGATAAACATTTTCGTTCGACTTTTGCTAACTGAATTCCAATTAAAAATCAACCGTAGTTGCTTTCAATTTTAAGACACTTGTCGAACAACAACTTTCATCATTCAAATGAGTTGTGAGAGATGTTGACATACATATATCATTAATTTAGTTTTTCCTGCACAAAGAAAAAACTAAGCTCTTAATTCAACTTACTTATACATAAACATTTAACTAAAGAATGTTTCAACAATTTTCTTAGCGTAATTAGGACAAATCTATTTGCACATAACATCAATAGTGTCAACATACATAAATAAATAAAATGGGAAGCACAAAAAGAAAGTTTAGTTGTAAAAGCTACGCGGGAACTTAGTGAAAACAATTCTATACTTTATGACTTTGGTATTAAAGTTAATGAAGCCATAGAGCACATCACATTTGTCATGTAGGCCAGCATTAATCTTCTTTTCCAAATTATAAATAAATATAATAATCTTAAAAATAAATCATCTTGACCTTTTGAGTTTTCGTGAGGCAAAACTTATAAAACTTGAAAGTTTATTCGTAAGACAAACGAGATCAAATCGTCAAGATTATCTGCATTCAAAATCAATAGCAATAATATACTTAGTGTAGTCACACAAAGTGAGGTCTTGAAAAAGTAGAGTGTACAAGTCTTACCTCTATTTCAGAGGCATAAAGACTGTTTTTGATAGACCCCGACTCAATATAAAAGACATAATGAAAGTACATAGATAGTAACAGAACGATACTACATCAAAAAATACTACAAACAAACTAAATGAAATAATAAATAGTAGTAGCAAAAATCGAGTTACAAGAAACTACAAAGCAAAAGTAGAAGTTGTCAGTTTTAAATAACAAAAAAAAAAAAAACTACAAAAGTAGTTTCACGAATACTAGTAAGGACATGATAACAAGATAATGCACTCCTACGTACTAGGATGAACAATGTATGCATCCAAAATCATTCTGGTAAATCACCTGAAAAAATCCAACCGTTTATCCAACGGTACATAGCTCTTCAACCACAATAGAGATATTTCTTTTTGGTGAGTGCCTAACCACATTAGATTCAACTTTTATATTTGCACAACTTTTTCAATGATCCGATGTCTCACTCAATCTCTTCTTGTGGGGAAAGAAAAACGTCTCAATCTCTTCGTTATAAATCGAATTGTTCACTATTACTATAATTTAGAAAATCAGAACTTTGTTACTTTAAGTTTTTTTTTTTTTTTGGTAACTAGCTTAACTTCTTTACTTAGGCTTTTTTGGTAATTAATTAGTATTGCTTGTTTTAAAAAGAAAAATCAAATAACCTTTTTACTTAGTTTTTTTGGTAACTAGTATTGCTTGAATTTAAAAAGAAAAATCAAATAACTTTTTTACCTAGT
The DNA here is from genome assembly GCA_003996215.1 of Jaltomata sinuosa. Lineage (NCBI taxonomy): Eukaryota > Viridiplantae > Streptophyta > Magnoliopsida > Solanales > Solanaceae > Jaltomata > Jaltomata sinuosa. The sequence goes on along the minus strand of QJPP01000477.1, from coordinate 239,723 downwards.
TTTTTGGTAACTAGTATTGCTTGAACTAAAAAAGAAATATCAAATAACTTTTTTACTTAGTTTTTTTTTGGTAACTAGTATTGCTTGATTTTAAAAAAAAAAACGAATAGTAACTTTTTTACTTAGTTTTTTTGGTAACTAGCATTACTTGAATTTAAAAAGAAAAATCAAATAACTTTTTTACTCAATTTTTGGTAACTAGTATTGCTTGATTTGAAATGCAACATTTATTTGGTCATCATTAACAACACATTATATATGGACCTATAGTTTCTGAATGACAATAATTGAAAACATAATAAAAACAAAAACAAAAAAAAGGAAACTTTTCAAAAATATACAACACAATTCATTGTATCCATTATAGCCATATTATTCAATTTACACGTATAATCAAGATCTTTTTCTCAATAACAATTATCTAAGTTCGCAATTTTAATGCTCTAATCACGATTTAAGCTTTAAAAATTGAAATATGGACACCTGGATAGCATTTCCCCGTTATTATTCCCAAGAAACCCCTGAACATGATGGGATTAAAGCGTAAATAGGTGCCCGACATAAGGGACAGTATGGTCAGTCCAGAAGTCAAGACAAATAGTTGGATTATTCTTGTAGTTCCCTCCATCGATTTCGGACAGCAACAAAAGCATAGGGGTACGTGTCAATCTTACAGACAAATGGCCCCAGATTCGGCGCCCAACCTCTTTTCCTAATCCCACCTCCCATTGTTCACGATGCACTATATTTTCCTTCCTTTTATTAATTAAATAAAAATTTATATAATCAACAAATTATTAAAGAGTTACATCTTTTTTAAGATATTTATTAAAGACAAGTTAGTAAATACTCATTATTTTTTAGAAATAAATAATTTCTTAAAGTGTATATCTAAACTAAAGCAATCACACTTTGTTTGGACGGTGGTTACCCATTGTTCTTGTATCGTAAAGTATTGTATTATACTGTATTATTAATATAATGTTTGAATAGACTGTATGATTGGCTGTTGTTTCATAATATACTGTATTATATTGTGTTGTTTGATTTGATTGTATCGTACTGTATCGTAGTTGATAACTTTACTAAAATACCCTATATTATTATAAATGTTAAATTTGTCAATAATGACCAATAAAATAATAAAATATTTTTTCTTTCGCTAATTTATCACAAATTATGCCTTGTATGTATATTATGTTGTTAAATTCATGCAAATTTTAACATAATTATTTTTTAAAATAAAAAATAAAAAATAAATATTCTCGAATTCACAAACATCAATTTTCTATGTTCAACAAACAAACACAAGATATGCAACATTTTTTCATGAAATGTTTCAGAAATATTTCAGAGAACTGAACGTAGAAGACGTATATGGTAGAATATTTTGGTGGAGTAGGATAAAGGATAAAATAGAATTATGTAATATTAAATAAGGACATAATTAAAAAGAGAAATTAGATTACCACGGAAATGAGATTTTTCATGATTAAATAACTATGGAATTAAATTATACTATACCATTTATTTTAATTTACAATCAAAATAAATGTGATACTCATACAAACCATACAATACCATATAATGACTAACTACCGTCCAAATTTAAAAACGGAGGGAATAAACCCATTTCTGATGGCGCGTTATATCACTGCTGTTTTATCGCGTGGGTACTAACGAGCGTTGCCATCGAAGAGCCCATAGCCCATAGCTTTTTGGGTGATTTACCGTTTGACCCATTGGAAAACCCTAGCCCCCCACACCCCAACATATTCACCCTACCCCTCGAATCCCAACAAATTACCATCTTGCCATCCCTTCTCTTCTCCTATATAATCGTCGCCTTCGTTTTTCTTAGGTTTGCCGAATTAGAGAGCAAAACGGCACTTGCAAGGTATTTCTTCTAAATTCTGAAAATTATTCCTTTTTTTTTCGTTCTTCTTTTTTTTAAACTATCAATGGAGGCTTCTTCTTCTAGAAGCAAACCTCATGGTTCAAGTTTTCACCACCATTTTCAACGATCCACTTCACCTTCGGGTCGGTTCTGCTCGTACTCAATGTCTTCAACTTCACCTAGTTTTTCCAGTTTCTCGAACAGGGATTCCGATCTCATGACCCGATCCACATCCCCAACCCGGGTGAATCTTCGCCGATCCGTTTCACCATCGCCTAATGTACGGTTTTCCGCCTCTGCCGGCCGTTCGATTTCAGTTTACCCTCATCAACAAAAGCAGAACAGCAGGCCGTTACCTTCAAATCAAAAGAAAACATGCATGTGCTCGCCGACAACGCATCCAGGCTCATTCCGTTGCAGTCTTCACAAGAATATGAGCCAAAATCGAGGTCATTCCAATTCCTCTTACAGATCAAGTTATCACCTCAACATGCGTAGATCGGCCATGACGAATTCACTCGTACGGATTGGAACTGTAGAAGGTGAACTGGTAAAAAGAGCGCTTGCTGCTCTGATCCGTCCATCGTCGCATCATCTCAGGCGAAGAGATGACTTTCAGCCGCGGCCTAGCCGGCTCTCCGTCATGTCCAAGGCAGAAAACTAATGAGGGTTTTGTGAATCGTTTTGATGTACAGTTCCTGATTTAGCGTTTTTTCAGTTACGAGTCGGATCAACTCACTGAGTCAGCAGGGGATGACTCGGTTTTGTAGTTTTCAGGAGAAAACCCCCAACCCCAAAAATTTTGTATTTTTTTGGTTTTTTTAGAGCATGTCATATACAGCTTTCAATATATCACAGTATAATCTAAAGATTTAATAGCTCAAGTTTCCAAATTAACTTAACCTACGTCAAAATTAATCTGAGTTTTTAATCTTGTTCGTGCAAATTGTGATTTATTTTCGGTGCAACTGCATAGATTTGGTGCTTATTAGTTTACCTATTTGGAGGTTTATTTTTGGTTGGTTGGTTGTTAATTCATATTTTGGTGTCTCTTTTAATGTGCCAATCACAACAACTATTGATGCTAACATATTGTGTACTTCATGGCGTTTTGTTACAGGTTTGATTATTTTTCTTTTGGAATCTGGCCTGCGGATCATGACAGTGACCTCTTGGCGAATTGATCTATGACCCAAAGCCAAAGTACAGATGGACCAAGAGAAATAATAATTGGATATTTGAACTTTTAGACAGTAAAAATAACAATTTACTTGCTACTGTCAGTTGATATAATTTCCCACTAAAGAGTAGAGAGATTTCAAATGTTAGACTTTGTCAGAAGGCAAAGAGAAAAGTGACTCCATAGGGAAAAGAAATTAAAATTGCTTTAAATTCAATTTACTACCTTCTAAGGGGACCCTTCTTGGTCAATTTTCCTAAATTAATATTTCCTCCGTTTCTAAATTTACTTAGGACCAGTTTGGCATATTCATTTTATTTGGTATTCACTTTAAAGTTGAAAATAAAGTTAGAATTGTGTTTGGTCATAATATTTTCAAAAATATTTTAGACTATTGAGTTGGTGTAGTGTTTAAAAATAAAGTGAGAAAAAATTGAATTCAAAAATAGTGAATACACCTCAAGAGGTATTAATTGTGAAAACATATTGTGACATATATTTTTTATTTTCATGACGAAACAAGTATTTTCGAAACATATTTCGAAATATTGTGAATAATATTTATGATCAAACGCCTACTTAGTGTTTTTAGTCTTTTATTTTATTTTTAAATAAATAATATTTTAAATAATTATAAAAGGCTTTAAAAATTTATGAAATTATAAATTATCTTATTAATAATAAAATAAATATTTTAAAGTTAAATTATTATTGAATACAATGATGTGTATACTTTTTTTTGTCAAAATGAATGCCCAAGAAACATCATGTGGGTGAGTGGGGTCTTTTCTTTAGTTTCGACTTTCGATTGAACAAATAACAGCGAAGGAAGCGTTGGCAAGTCTAAAATTAAAAATTGATTATTTGAAGTGCCATTCGAAATGGTAGTTGATTCTTTTCCATTGAAATTAATAAAATTTTGGGACTTAGAGGAAGCACGTGGATGGTTAGGCGTGTTTGATGGAGCTGGTACAAGAAATGCCTAGGCTCCTCAATATATGCTTTACTGACACCTTCATACATTGTTTCTGATAACTTAATTATTCATGAGATTAGATATTTTTGGATGAATTATACACTATATTCAAATGGTTATCCGCTGAACTGGACAATTTATAATTACAAGACTTAGGGTGTGTTTGATAAGAAAGAAAATATTTTGCGAAAAATATTTTTTTAATTTTGTCATGTTCGTTTGATTAAATATTTTATTTAAGTAAATGAGTTTCTTGAAAATAAGGAAAATGATTTTGTGTTGTGAACCCGGATAGCCCAGAGGCTCGCCAAGCTGTTGGGCCTGAGGCTAAACCACGAAGAGTCCCAATAGTGAGAAAACCCAAGCAGGAAATTATATGGGGTGTCCCCCAAAGTGAATGGTCTTCAATTATTGCCCTCATAAGAAAAGTTTTTAAAGAATACTCTTTCTTCTTTTTTATGTATAGAACAAATACTTTTTTGCCCCTACCACAACTCCCCATGTTCATTTGTCTCTCAACTTTTAATTTTCATTTTCCCTTTTTCTTTTATCTTTTTTTTTCTCAATTTTTTTTAATTTTCATTTTCTTTTTTCTCGACCTTTATTTTTTTGTTCTTTTTTTTCTTTTTTCTTTTTCTCTCAACCTTAATTTTTTTGTTCTTTTTTTTTCAACCTTTATTTCTCTCAACTTTTAATTTTTATTTTTCCTTTTTCGTTTATCTTTTTTTTTTCCTTTTTCTCAAATTTTTTTAATTGCCATTTTCTTTTTTCTACCTTTATTTTTTTGTTCTTTTTTTCTTTTTTTTCTCAACCTTTATTTTTTTTCTCTTTTTTCTTTTTTTCTCAACCTTTTTTTTTTTCTCCTTTTTTTTTTTTTTAAATCTTTATTTTTTCCTTTTCTCTTTTTTTCTTAACCTCTATTATTTTATTTTTTTTAAATCTTTTATTTTTTCCTTTTCTCTTTTTTTTCTTAACCTCTATTATTTTTTGCTAATGAACAGAAAGTTGGATAATCCGCAAAGAGGATTTTCTTTCTTTGATATCGAAGTAAACGGGCGTGCTTTGTTGTTTGGAAGTCATTTGGAACAAGTCTTGCTTCTAAGGCAAAAGTTATAGAACATCTTATAAATCAAGACACAATGAGGTAGTGTCAAGCCTTTCTCGTGGGGCATAACTTGTTGTTTGAAAATTCTTGAGCTAAGTCTTGCCTCTAAGGCAAGAGTTATAAAATATCTCATAAATTAAGACACAATCAAGTAGTGTTAACTCTTGCCCATGGGGCATAATTTATTTTTTGAGAGGCCCTTGGGCTAAGTCTTGTCTCTAAGGAAAACGTTATAGAGCATCTCATAGATCAAGATACAATGTGCTAGTGTCAACTCTTGCCTATGAGGCGTAACTTGTTGTTCGAAAGTCTTTGAGCTAAGTCTTTCCTCTAAGGCAAGAGTTATAGAACATCTCATAAATCAAGACACAATGTGGTAGTGTCAACTCTTGCCCATGGGGCGTAACTTGTTATTTGGAAGTCCTTGGGCTAAATCTTGCCTCTCAGGCAAGCGTTATAGAGCATCTCATATATTAAGCACAATGTGATAGTATCAACTCTTGCCCATGGGGCATAACTTGTTGTTTGAAAGTCCTTGGGCTAAGTCTTATCTCTAAGGCAAGAGTTATAGAATATCTCATATATCAAGACACAATGAGGTAGTGTCAAGTCTTGCTCGTGGGGCATAACTTGTTGTTTGAAAATCTTTGAACTAAGTCTTGCCTCTAAGACAAGAGTTATAGAGTATCTCATAAATTAAGACATAATGAAGTAGTGTTAACTCTTGCCCATGGGGCGTAACTTATATTTTTTGAGAGGTCCTTGGGCTAAATCTTGCCTCTAAGGCGAGTGTTATAAAGCATATCATAAATCAAGACACAATGTGCTAGTGTCAAGTCTTGCTCATATGGGGGGGGAGTCTAAGTTTCACATCCCCATTCTTATCTCTATCCTTTAGTTACTTGTAATTACAATTCTAAAGTTGTAATCGTGTTTCCATTCTTATTGATATAGTGAAGAATTCAGGTTTGTTACACTTTGTTAATGAAAGAGGAAAAACAAGTGATATTGTCTCTTCATATTCTCAAAATTATCCACCCCCATCCCACACCTACACCACCTAACCCCTCGCCCCACCTACCCCACCTCCTCTCTAATGGTGGGGTGGGGTAGAATATTTTTTTAAAAAATATTGTGTGGTGGGGGTGGGTGTGAGGTAGGGAGGAGACAATGCTGACTTATTTTTCAAGGAGCTTGTTTTTTTTAAAAAATATTTTTCAAATTTATTAACCAATCAAATATGAGAAAGTAGTAAAATATTTTTCAAAAACCACTTATTACCTAAAAAATGTTTTCTTGAAAAATATTTTCCTCCGGACCAAACACTCCCTTATTGGCAACATCTTTTGCTCCATAGTGGTGTGGCAAAATGGACCCATCACCCATATTATCCATTATGTACGTATAATTTGGGCTTCAGCCCAAAGACACAGGCTGATCGATCGTATAAGATGCCGTTTGCTTCAGCCCATTTCCCCAAAGGCTTTTTGCAACTATTTTACCTTATGATTGAAGCCTTCCATTCCTAACATGACCAAGAATAATAAAGTTTAATTTAATTGTACTTGGAGTATAGGGTGAATGAATCTGATATATTGTGCTCTCTTCGAGTGCTTATGGTGATAGCTTCCTTACCATAATCCATAACTAGAACCAGGGGCGGATCTACGTGGAAGGAAGGGGTTCACCCGAACCCCCTCACCGAAAAATTTCACGATATATGTAAGGTCAAAAATCAAATTTTTTATGAGTATATTTATTAAAATGAACCCTTTGATATGTCCAAAGCGCTTAGCTCATTGGCTCAGGGGGTTCAGTTTTGCAGCTTTATATTGAGTTTTTCCTTTCTTTTTTTTGTTGTTATTTTTTTCTTTCTAATTTATTTCTCAATTTATTTTTGTTCCACGTCTTTTTTTATTTTTTATTCTTTATATTTTTATTGTTTATTTTATTTTCACTTAATTTTCTTTTTATGTGCTAACTCGAAGATACCTTTTTAAGAAAATAAAAAAATGTTATTAAACTTGAAATTGAGAGAGAAAACTATTTTAGAAAATAAAGTAAATTAAATTTAATGAATTAAAGAAATTTAAAAATTGTGAAGATCTTTTTTATCAATATTACCAAAAAAAAGTTACTTTTTATTTAATTTTATGGTACTTTTTTCCTATTTTTTAAAAAAATTATTCTCGAGAAAAAAATTGGACTAAATTAAACTTACTTGATTTGTTAATTATTTATATTTTTTTCTTATAAAAAAAACTTGTAAATTGAACTAAATGAACTCAAAAAATTGACGATGTCATTTAGTAACTCAATTCTTACCCTTTTACAAAGAATTATGATTGAAGGGACCTAATTCGGAAGAAAAAACATAAAAAGCTTATGTGCAAAGTGAACAGGAAAAAAACACAATAAACTTAAAAAAGGCTCAATGAAAAACGGTAAAAATAGGAATAGACACATAACAGGGTATACGAAGGTGAGCAAGATTTAGCGGGTTAGGGTTAATTTTTCCTTCCCCTTCCCTACTCCATTTTTCATCCTATAATTTTTGTGTATTTACTTCATATATTCGAACCCCTCAGTGAAAATCCTGTATCCGCCACTGACTAAAACATCCACTGTTTTTACTGGTGTAATTTTCAAGTGAAACATAAAAAAAAAAAAGATCTAGAGATCATTTGTCCAAGATAATTAGAGAGGTAACTTTACTTTTGATTGCTCAATTCGGATACACTAATGTTGGTAGGAAATAGCTATTTATAGAAAGTGATTGCTGGCCTTAACTAATTTAACCATTAATGTAAATAATTTTAAATCATCAACTCGATCTATTGGAAAGTTCCTTTTGGAAGTAAAAAAGACGTGGTTGAATCACTATAATTATTGGTAGCATTATATTCCCTCCGTTCCTTTTTACTATTTTACAGAGTCAATTTAACTAATTTTCAGAGCTAAATTGAATTAGATACGTTATCTACGTGCAACAATAAATAAAGATGGCGTGATAGTATAAGAATTATTTATACAAACACTAGGAATGTGTGTTCGACCACAGCATGAAGAAGGTTTTTCCATTAAAATCTTTATAACGTGGTGTTCTTCATAACTTAGGCGGGGTCAAAGGTGGGGGTGGGGGCTTTGATATTTGTAGTGAAGTTATTTATGCCACCAAACTTCAGTACAAGGTACAAATTCTGGACCATCTAGAGTAGCCTGTCTGGGTGACTCGCAGCTCCAATATTCTTGATATCGAATTTGTCCACGTTAGTCTTGTTCTCTACCACAGTCCCCTGTTGGTCTTACATTAATGACCATCACCTCTACCAAGTTGGGACTCAAAAAAAATTGATCTTTTTGAAATTTTGGGTGGAATTTTTTTAGTTTCAAGAATGGCTGTCCTTAAAGAAGGAAGCAGGCCACCATGGGTAGGACTTGCTGCTGCTGTTTGGGTACAGATAGCAGCTGGCTCCGCTTATACTTTCCCCCTCTATTCTCCTGCTTTGAAATCGGTGTTGGGTTTTAGTCAGCAGCAGCTGACTATTATTGGAGTGGCAAATGATATTGGGGAGAATGTTGGGATTCTTCCGGGAATAGCTTGCAACAAGTTCCCACCTTGGGTTATTTTGCTTGTTGGTCTCTGCCTTTCTTTTTTTGGCTATGGTGTTCTTTGGCTTGCTGTCAGCCAGACTGTGCTCTCCTTGCCTTATTGGGTTGTGAGTTCTTGATTTCTTGTACTTGCTCACTTTCTTTTTCCAGTTTAAGTTCTGCCTTGCCTGATCTTCCTCCTAATTTAGTAGTATCTATTTATTTATTGATTTTTAAGTTGGGTGGGGTGGGAGAATGGTTATACTCTAATTGATTTCAGGTTTAGTCTCCTAAACCTGTGGAATTATGAACTACTGATCTGATATAGAAAGACTGTGTTATCGTGAATGCTGGTTTATGGTACTCTTCCGTCAAGTTATGGGATTTTGAGTCGCCAGCATATTCAAATGTGCCATTGAATTAGACTCAAATTCATTTCTTTGAGCATTTGTGTCTTAACTCAACTCGAAAAAAAAAGAAGGTGGTATGTTTAATTACTGGAATGTGGAATCTGCATTTGGCTTTTCATATTGTAGCTTTAAATCCCAAAACCATGTGTGTTTGATTGCGAGGGGGTTTGTGACCGGAGTACATGCATGTGACATAAATTCTTCTGTTAATCCCTATTGTATGAGTTCATGTTCAGCAAACTTTAACTTTGGCTTGGATTAGATCTTTTTTCATTGTTTGGACTGGAATAGACAGTTGAGAAATAATTGGAGGAAATACCCATCATTTCTTGTAGGCTTGTCATTTTTCTATTGTTAGTACTTTTTCAGTAATCTTTTCGAACTCTAGAGATTCTAACGATCAAGAGGTTAATATCCATGAATATGCGTGCAAAGATCTGAACTTAGAGGCTCATTTCCTTCCTGAGATTACGGTTTCTGGAACGTAGCTGACTGTACCTTCCCAGAAGGTATTGCATATGTTCACCATATCCGGTCAATATTGCATTTAGAAGTTGTTTAAAGAAAAAGTAGCACATACAAGATCTTGTTTTATAGTTTTTCCTTTATTTGTGCTTACCTCAAAAAATGCTGCAATGGATGTAATAGACTAATAGTTCTTGCGCTAACCTTCTTGGAATTTATTCCCCCTGCCTTCCTTCTGCTCTAATTGCCGAGCTAACTCTATTATGTGAATCTTTCTGGCACAAGAGTGGAACTATGAAGTGAAACATCGGATATTAGTATCTGCTCACCTTTCCTTGGACATTATATCTCATATTTAGTTAGCCTTGTTTTGTGCAAGAATTCGATGCAGCGGTGGATAGTGAATAAAAGCATAGATAGTAAATATATCTGCAAAATGCAGCTAAATCTCCTGTGCTTTCTATTTTACTTGAAAATTCTTCCAATCCCCTTATTTTTCTTTTCTTTCCCATAACTATCAGTATTCGTGGAGGAGTAATTATCCTTAGTTTCCTCTATAACAGTGTTAGGTCATTGCATACAAGCAGAATAAGTCGTTCTTTTCTTTTTCTTCAGGAAGCTGTCGTTGGTGCACCTCTTCCTAGATAAGCACCCTGTCTCCTTCAAACCCTTATATTTCTCAAGCCGTGCTTTGAAGTGTTCAAGTTCTATGTATCACCAGCGTTCTATGTTATATGTGCAATAACTTTGACAAGTTTCCCCCGTGGGGGGATTTCCCACTTATATGTGTACTTAAGTGCAATTCTTTTCTTCAAGTTCTATTTTTTATTCTTTAGTGTCTTGGTTCTCTACCTTTTCATCTAGCCAAAAAATGATTTTGATCATTTCAAGCTTACTCAGTTGCAACTCATTGCAAGTTTGCATATCAAGAGTTGCTGTAAGATGTATTTCTCTTTAGTACTTCCAAGAGGAAACTTCAGGAAGAAGTATATGATTTTGTAATCACTTTATTCTAATCCTTGTTTGACTCAATGGCTTGGACCACCTGTTGAGAAGAGAGAGATGTTACTACATGCTCTTCGCTCCGATCAAAATGCAATATCATTGCTTTATTCTGGTGACTTCCTTGATTTGTTTTCTTTTAAATATTTGGGGTATGACTTCCATCGACATAATTTCTCATTTGATGTTTTATGTTTGTTAAGAGATATATAACAAAATTTGAGGTTTGTGTTTTACAGACAGAACTTGTTCTCATAGATTTCTCTGTTGATATCTGATTGAATGGCAGCTTTGGCTCGCACTGGTAGTTGCTACAAACAGCAGTGCATGGATGGGCACAGCAGTACTTGTCACCAATATGAGGAACTTTCCTCTCAGTAGAGGCACTGTTGCTGGAATACTGAAAGGGTATGTTGGCCTGAGCGGTGCAGTTTTCACAGAGATCTTCGCTATGATTCTTAATGATTCAGCTTCAGATTTATTGCTGTTTCTAACATTGGGAATTCCGATCATCTGTTTGGCCATGATGTACTTTATCCGGGCTTGCACACCAGCTTCTGGCGAGGATTCTTCTGAGCATGTCCATTTTCTTTTCACACAAGCAGCAAGTGTCTTGCTTGCAGTTTATCTTCTCACTACAACAATTTTGAAGAACATTCTATCTCTAAATAGTTCCATCTCCTATATACTTGTTGGAGTAATGGTTATTTTCTTGATGTCTCCTTTAGCAATTCCCTTGAAGATGACAATCTTTCCGTCTCGTCATAAGAGATCTGGAAAATTAGTTGGTTCCTCAAATGATTTGACTGAAGAAGAAGTCAGTTCCAGCCAAACGGCGTCCTTATTAACTCCCATTTCATCAGAAGCAGACCTTGGGAGCTTTTATGAAGGTGAAGATGTTTCTGAGGTGGACATGCTGCTGGCTGTGGGCGAGGGTGCAGTGAAGAAGAAAAGGAAACCTAGAAGAGGTGAAGACTTCAAATTTCGTGAAGCTGTTGTTAAAGCTGACTTCTGGCTTCTGTGGCTCGCATACTTCTTTGGTGTTGGCTCTGGTGTAACTGTTCTTAATAATTTAGCACAGATTGGAGTTGCACTTGGTGTAAATGACACAACGATACTACTGAGTTTGTTCAGCTTTTGCAATTTCTTGGGCCGTCTTGGGGCAGGTGTGGTTTCGGAACACTTTGTAAGGTAATAATCTGGTATATCCCCTCCTGTTTTCTTTTTTTGCCAAGAAAGAAGGTCATGGTGTGCTGAAATTCCCTCTCGCTCACCTGGCTGGGGCCAAGGGACTAAAATGCTTTCAGTTTCAGAAGAAACTAGAAATGCTTTCATATATTTGACATTTCTTGGCTATAAATCTATCCATCGTCATGGTCGCTAGCTCCTAATTCTTATAATTGATAATGCATTATTTAAACCATTAAATGCGTAAAAGAATGATTTCAATTGATGATTGCTAGATTGTTGTGTGGCTTAGTTGTGGCCGACAATTTTACACTTCTATCATGTCTATTGCAGGTCAAAAACAATACCACGGACATTTTGGATGATGGTAACACAAATCATCATGATTGTAACATTCCTTCTTTATGCTTCAGCTCTGAGTGGTACTCTCTATGCTGCGACTGCATTACTAGGGATTTGCTTTGGTGTTCAGTTTGGTGTAATGATTCCAACTTCCTCCGAGCTTTTTGGCTTGAAACATTTTGGCATAATATTCAACTTCATGCAGCTTGGCAATCCTATAGGAGCACTTCTGTTTTCTGGTCTACTGGCTGGTTATGTCTATGACACAGAGGCAGGAAAGCAGCAAGGATCGCAGTGTCTGGGCCCAAATTGCTTTAGGCTCACGTTCCTGGTTTTAGCAGGAGTTTCTGCCTTTGGCGCATTCTTGAGCATGATCTTGACCATCAGAGTTAGACCAGTTTACCAGATGTTGTATGCTGCAGGTTCTTTCCGTTTGGCCCAGGCTTCTGATCACTGATTGACGTAGTCACCTTTTGCATCTGTATGTATAATTTTACCTGTTTTCATGATCCATATTGCATTTCCCTACTGATAAGGAAATGCTGTCCCCTACTGTGAACATAACAGGAAGTGTTCTCTCATTGAATGTGGCCTCCATCATGTTCCTCTGGGTAAAACCAGAAGTTTGAAAGAATGGTTGATGTCCCAGTAAAATGTACTAGTGTTGATTTCTAATGATCTATATCAGAAAATAGATAGTGCATTGAATCCCCTGCAAATTTCTATCGTTCATTTGTGAAATCTTATTGGCTGATTCTCAAAATGTAGTGATGTAGTATTAGCTTTTTATCCTTAGTGAGAGCTGCTTAGCAGTGCTAACAACTGGTAATCAAGGTGGGAATGGATAATATTTTAGTAGGAAGCGTTTTACCCCCTTAATGGGCCTATCCTGCTCGAATATTAGATGGTTAAACAAAAAAAAGGTACTAACAATTATAGATTCCATTTCCACCTTATAAATGAGGGGGAGAGACAGAGCCATAGATTGCACTGCAAGTCCTTAGCTCATTTGCTGAAAATTTTGTATTGCTAACCAACTGTCAGAGGAAAACTGTGCTAAGGGTTTAATTACCATCATGCCTTTTGGATATAAACTTCAGTATGGCATTCTGCTGCAATGAGTTCAGAAAAATATAATACAACAATTGAAAATAGTTGAAAGTTCAAGGATAAACATGAGGATAAATTAACTTAGGGATATGTAGAGAGTTCAATCAACTCAGGTAGGTTTCAAGTCTTGAAACATTGCATCCCACTTAATCTCTTCAATAGCAATAGTTGGCCAGTTTCCACCATCAAGACCATCCATGTCTTCAACATCGCGAAAACCCTCAGCAGGGGAGCTTGAAGAGCTGCTAATCCAGGCATCAGAAGAATCTATCATGAGATTGGGACTCCCATTTGTGAGCATCATCAACCTTCCTTGATGAGTAGTAGCATTAGTACTCTGCATTACTGGCCTTTCTTGTTTAGCTGCAGTAAACTTCTTGTTCCTCTTCAACATAGATGCTTTCCATCTTGTACTGTAATTTCTCAGAGGCAGCAGGGCACTTGAATCTGACTGACGAGTCCACGTGCTCAAGCGCTTAGCAAAATGTTGCTTTGCTTGCCTGATAGCTACAACGAGCCAAAAGATATGATTTCTTGAGCTTCTTCTTCCCTTTTCCTTAGTAGCAAGCTTGAGGATTTCTAGCCTGTGTTTGGCTATTGAAATGCCCATACTTTGGAGAAATTCATGATTGAAATATCCTATATCATCTTGATCAAGTTCATTGTTTGCAAAAATGAAAGCATAGTCATAAAGAAGAGTAGGGTCAAGGCTAGTTTTGGAGAGCCATGAAAACCAGTCCATGGTGTCCCAGTGTATGTGAGTGATTTTTGAAGATGGAGAGTTTTGAAGGAGAAGGAAGATGTTGGAGTTTGCCAAATTTTAAGGACTTGAGAGTTGGTTTTGGGTGGGAATTGGATGGTAGTTGAAGTTGAGAGGGACAAAAGATGAAGGACCAGTGAACTAATTAAGACTCTGTTTCCTTTCAAGAATAGACAAGAAAGTCCATTAAGTTTGATCAGACTTTTGGTATCTGCACAAGTGAGGATTTCTCTTTGTGGGGTTCATTTCTTCCGTCACTCACGGCTTAGAAGATGGTTTCTTATTTGCAGAGTTGGACGGTTTGGGGTCTTTGGACTATGATTCATTATTTAGTGTATCTGGACCCAATCCATCTCAGCTCAACTCAAGTAACATTAACTTAGCTCAAGTTGAGTTGCCCATAATTACATTATGGGTCAATCAAACCTTCTAGCAAGCTTGTTTGAAGAATTTTGATTTTCTGCTATTGCTAACATTCAACGTAGGACACATAAAGATTAGGCTAAAGTGTTCACACTACCTTTGGGACCACCATGTCATGTCAAAAACATTTTCTTTGAGACCAAAACAACTATAGCTTTGAATCGGAATACTAGTAAAATGACTAAACTATTATTGTTTAGAATTCTCCATTCAAATTTCTTTTATTAGCTCTAGTCATCCAGCAACAACATAATCAGTTTGTGTCTGTACAATTTCCCTGGATGAGGTCTAGAATCACGCTATAGTAAGCATTTCACACTATCCAACAAGTAGCTAAATTTGGTATTACAACTCAAAATTGCTAATAGAGTGCCATCAGCCAGAGAAATGTCAAAACACTACTACAAATAAATTCCTTCCAACTGAACCCCTGCTCACGCAAAACCACTTCATTGCTTCTTGTTAAAGAAAATAAAAAAGGTAAAAGACAGGAAATGCCATCGTCCACGGCTAGATTGCCTACAACTAATCAGCAGCCATAAAAGGGTCTGCATCACCAAGATCAGCCACTAATGGTTCCAAATCTGCTGGATCTACGTTTTCTGGGGCAAAGTAAGTGGGAAATGGAAGAATTGAAATATCTGGTTTCTTGTACACAGAATCTTTGATGAACACGAAGTTACCTTCAGCCCCTGGAACCTGAAAGGGAAGTTACAGTAAATCACTGGTGAAATACTAAGAATTCCACCCTCTTTACAAGATCAAAGCAGTTTAATCACAGTTCACATGCAAGAGATTGAAATGACGCCTTTCTTCAGACGAACACCACTTAGTACCCACATATTTGCAGACAGCTGGTACTTTTTATACGTAGCTAATATTCATTAGAAAGCACATACCGCGGGGGAGGGGGAGTGTGGTTAATAATGTTGATTGCCCATCTCACACTATCAACTCTCTCTTCTTTTTGATAAGTTACCAACTTTTTAGTCAATATGAGTTTGAACATATAGAATTTCATCAGAAAGATTGCACAAAAAAGAACATCTATATTTAGACAATGCATACAGGCTGATAACGCTCATATCCACGTGTTTTAAGTTTAAAAGAAATGAGAAGGTTTCAAAATCTTGCCTGGCCTTTGACCCACATCAAGTTTCTGGCAGGATCAATCTTGTAGACCCAAACGTTTTTAACAGTTCGTTGCACTCCACCCATGCGCCCAGGCATCTTTTTCCCTTTAAATACCTTTAAAGAAAAATTACAAATGTAAGCGGAAGCTTGTAACATTAACTAGATTCTACAACAGCATTATACAAAACCAATTGTTTGTTTAATTCCAATCAAATGTTTAGCCAAATTAGTTAGTCAAGTGTATCAGATGCAACATCGGCAATGTAAGTTATCTTCCCCAGATGAGAGGTTGAAGCTCCCAACTAATTTAGGATGTCACAGGCTCTTGACCATTCTTTAGACACGTGAAGGTCAAACTCAACGACATGGTGGGGGATTGCATGAGCATACTTCTCGAAGTGGCCCAATGTTTATTAAAACTACCTGGCAAAAAACTCAGAGACAAGAAACAATTGCATATACAGAAGAATGGTTACTCTTTTGACACACCCTTAATGTATAAAATCCAAATCTTGAACTAAAAAATGAGCAACTGTCTGTATTAACAGCTCACACATGCTAATTGTGTGGAAGTTCCAACACTCCACTCAAAAACTCTCGGCAGAGGAACTTTATCCATGATATCGTGGATGCACATGTTTTGGCATTTGTATGAGGTAAATTTAGTTTCTTACTAGTTGTTTCACTGTTACTCCATAATTTTATAGCTGGACAAATTCGTAACTGAAAGGGAGTCAGCTCACAAAGAGTAGATTAAGGGCTTAAGTGTTTTCAGAAGCGAAAAGTGCAAAAAAGTTATGAGGACCATAGAGCTTGAAGCGAAAGCGAGAAGAAAAAAGTACATGCTTCTTTGGAACGAAATGCACAATTTTCAGAATATCATAAATTATCAGGCATCTCATTATCCAAACAAAATTATCAATCATCTATGAATTTAGTAAAAATTAAACAACAGTTTAAATAACTAATTTTAGCTTCTAATGTACAATAATGTTGATATTAATCCAACTCCTCAAAGTTGAGATTCAAAGAAGCAACCGATTCTTGTTGGAATCACTTTGTGCACCATTGCTTGAGGCGCAAACTTCTAAGAGCATGGCTTCATCCATGAAGCAATAACCCCTTGCTTCACATAGTTTCATTGCTAGCTTTTACTAACATTGTTGTAAGCAGCCCACCAAAAAATTAACAATGAGAATGTATTTTATTTTTACATTGTGGAGGAAACAAAGAGAAGGAGGGGAAAGCAGACAATTTCTCTGTGCCACTATACATTTTACTGCTAGAATAGTTTTCGTAATACACTTCACTGAAGCATCATTTAGTTATCAGTTTATAAGATTTACTTTCCCTTCAAATAAGTAACAACCAATCGCAAACAGATAACAATCTCAATTACATATCATGTTTAGAACAATTAAAATAATATAATAAGCATGCTATTTGCAATTTAGCATTGCAATTAGTTATAAGGTAGACGAAAAGAGGTGTGTGGCAAGTGCCAACTTATTTAATAGTAAAAATAGAACTCATGCACCGTAATTCTTTACATAAAATCAAAGAAAAGGTAATACCTACCTTTCCTGGAGCATCTCTTTGACCTGTAGAACCAATACTTCTGTGGGATAATGAAGCACCATGTGATGCAGGCATACCGCTAAATCCCCATCTTTTCATCCCACCCTACACACATGAAATTCCCCAATCATTAGTACAGTTCATCAGATGAGAGGCATGCCCTACAAGAGTGAGACATCACTGACAGTTCAATTTGCATCTTAAGAGGTGGAACAGAAAGTAGAAAGGTGGAATTTTGTTCCACAAATAAAAGAATATTTCTACCATTAGCTAATTCTTAGAGAGTTCATATCTAATATACATGACGATGGTAAGTGATATTACTTCTATTAAAAACTGCCATAAAGATTAAGAAATGCTCAATCAGCAACAAAATTGAAAAATCCAAGTTGTGTCTTTATGAAAAAACTCAATGAAGTACGAAAACTTGGTCTCAAACGCCAATTTGAGGTCAAAATATGAGTTATTCTCATCAAACAATATCACTAGTATCCTGTGGTGAGTGCGGAAGTCCATAAAAGGTAAAGACTAATCAAACAATAAATACAATCAAGATTACTCCACACCTGAAAACCTTTCCCTCTTGTAATTCCAGCAACATCCACATATTGGCCTGGAACAAAATGGTGGACACTGATGCTCGTTCCAACAGGAAGAAGGGCATCTTCGGTAACAGGAAATTCCTTCAACTTTCTCTTCATGGGCACACCTTGTGCTCTAAAATGACCTACTTCAGGTTTTGTCAAATGCTTCTCCTTTTTGTGAGCACATCCAATCTAACTACCACAATAACAAAATAAAGATCAATCAGACCACACCACAGCATAAGGAGTAATTAGTACAGTCCTCAAAATCATTAGGCAACCAATTTCTTTTATTTATAATTTTTTGGTCGATAACTTATTCAACCAATATCAAGTGCAAAAAAAAGCCACCAGAATATCTATTTAGGCCTGAAAACACATACACAAAGTTCTCACAATGTTTACTATGATACAATAATTACAAATATAACAAAACTCTTTAGGTGATGCATTTGAATTAACAGGGCAGCTAAATTGACAACAGTCAGCAAGCACATTGATGGTTGAAAATTAGCATATCATACACTAACAAAATAATTATTTTTCTAGGGGAGGGAAGCATGACAACAGAAATCCAACCAGCTAGTCAGTTTTAAAGTAGGCCTAATACATACATAGAAACTCAAACTTGGCCTCAGCTGGCAAGTATTCACTCAAACTTTGAGAGTGCACATCTAGACACCTCAACATGGCCTCAAATGCAACTAAATACTCCAACTCGTCCCCCATGTGTCTCGTGGACACCAGACGCTGATGTGGCACACAAATTTTGGAGGTGTCTAGATGTGCATACTCAAAGTTGGAATGTTTACTTGCTAGCTGAGTTCAAGTTTGAGTGTCTGCCTATGTATTATGCCTTTAAAAAAACCTTTATCTGGGATAAATATTCAGTCTTTAAGAACTTCGTATGATTCATTCAGAAACTAGACATGTTAGATTGAAAAGCAGTCGAAATAGAGGAACCTGTAGGGCGGAGATGCCTTCTTTCTCTGGGGTTTTGACCTGGGAAACAATGTTATCGTCTAACCAAAGGATGGTGATGGGAACGCGTTCCCCCCATTTGTCCCATAGAGCTGTCATTCCACATTTGACGGCAATTGCTCCTGTCCTTTTGGAATTTGGAGTCATGATTCCAGGTTTTCCTTGGATAATCCGAGTCTTTAATTCCTCCGCTTGGCTACTGCAAGCACTGAAGGTTCTAAACTGGGTTTCTGAAACTCTGGACGATAAGAGGATACGGAGATGAGAAATGAGGCTTCTCGACGCGGCCGCCATTTGAAGAGCTTTCTCCTTTTACTCCACCTCCTTCTGTTTCTCTGTGAAAATTAATGTTTGAGTAATTTCACATCATTTTTTCTTTAATCAAACAGATACAGCAGCAAGTAACATAAAGCAGAGCTATAAACCTAAGGTTACCTGGACGGCACGAATGGTCGGCGACGACAACAACTCAAGAGAAGAGGGAAATGCGAATACTCAAGTCCGAAGGGCCGCCGAAAGGTTATTGGTCTCAAATCTTTGGGCCCAAATCCTAACAAGTATATAGCGTACCAAATATCTATGCCTAATTACGCTCCATAGCAACAGTATAATTTAATGTAGTTATTTGTATTTATATGTCATTCTCTCGGTCAACACTCAACTGAATTTGTATTTGTATGCCGAATTTTACAGATTTGTATTTGTATGCCGAGATTACTCTACTGTACTTGTATGTCTGTATTTGTATTTGTATGCAGATATTATATAATTGCTATAGAAACAGTTGCTACGTTAAATAATTAGGAAAACTGTTGCTATGGAGACCTCGTTAAGTTTCTACTAGTTGTTGTTTATGAAATTTCCTCTACTATTATTAAGCGGTCGTTTGGTCTGCGGACTAAGTTATCCCGAAATTATAGTCCTGATTATATTTGGCTGAAGGTATAAAATCAAACTTAATTATAAATATCTCACCTTATTTCATGAACTAAACGACACGCTAGACTATTAAGTAGTATATTTTAGAGTCCGATCTATTTACGCACATCTGGATTATATGATATCTGTTATCCCTCTTTGCTTGCTTATAATAGATATATTCTATCTATAATAAGTATATAATCAATGCATAAATTATACAACAATTATACAATTATAATAAAGATAATGGAACTTTATTGGCTATCGTGTACTTCCTCCGTCTTATATTATTTGTCCATTTTTCTTTTCTTACGTATTGAAAAATTATAAATTAGAAGGGTATTTGTACTAATTTATCTGTTAACTCTTTTTAATATATTTGTACTAATTTATCTTTAACTCTCTTTAATTGATTTTATTTTGAAACCTTTTTGTTTTATCTAATTTTTTATTTTCTCTCAAGTATTACATAGACCTTGTGTATATATTGCCCTTACTCAATAGATAAAATTGCTTAATGAAATTTTGTATGACTAACTGTCAATTTTGAGCGATTTAAAATAGGTTCTTTTCTTTCTATTTTGTAGTTAAAATCTCTTTTTTGTTTAGATGTATGAAAGAAAAAAATAAGAAATTGTTGATTAAACAATGAAAACAATTTTTTTTCAACTTTATTCCTTAATTAAGTATAGAACAATTTAGTTATAAAAGTTCAATTCGAGGAAAACATAAAATATAGAAAAGTCTCAGATTAAATTAAAAAAACTAAGACTCTAAACTCAAAATGAAAATAATGAACCTTCAACTTCAAATTCTTATTTGAACAACTTTTTTTTATTATTAATCTATTTGAATCATTATTTAACTAAAATGGCTTACTCAGTCTTGACAATTGCTTATTCATAAGTTATTATGAGTTCAAAACAAATCGCTCTAGTGAAACCGATAAACACATTACTTCTAATGCATTTCGAATAGCTATAGGCACCTTATCTTTGGATCTTACTTTAATGAACTTCTCATGTTATCCAAAGTGTGCCTCACACAAAGGAACGAAGCAACTTCGAATAGCTATCGAGCTTAGAGTTAGCTTTTGGTAGCTCTTAAACTAATCATAGGCTGCCTATCTTTTTGTAGTTGGATTTCTAAATTTTTGGAATGCTTCAACTTTCACTTAAACATTTAAATCTGGGTCAATTGAACAAGGTTTTAGTACCATGTTGAATGTGTCCGAAGAAGAAGAGCAAAACAAATGAAGTATGCCCAAAAGTAAACCAACCCTTGGTCTGCTGCTACGAAAAACACTATCGAATTTCAAAGTAGCACGATTTTATTCAAATTTTTCATCCAATTAAGCATGATTAACATATATTTTTTTAACATTAGGTTCAAATCACTATAACTAACACCATTAAGTTCACTTTACTAGATCTCAACAATTACACCTACTTGTTCAAGGGATTTGACTCTGTAGGCGGGCTTTAAGGAATGGAAGCAGCGTACATCCGCATAAGTAGATGTGACCAATTATTGCTTTTACCTCCTAGTGATTTGCAAACACCTTCACTACAATTTGCTCTAGGATCAAAATCTTTGTAACAAAATTAAGTTAGATATATATATCTTCATCATGATTCATGATTATGAATTTCATTAAATTATCCACACAGATCATTAAACTCGATATATGTCCCATCGTCATAGTACTTAAGAAACATGTATACATTCATGGGTGGCTTTCTCCTTGTGATCCACCACTAAGGTTAAAAAAACAAAAAGGGTTTGAGCAAACCCCAAATTACAGAAATTCCAAAAAGTTAAAGAGAATTTGGTGGAAGAATCCAAAAATCCATCTCTCACCATTGAAATTACATCAAGAAAGCAAGAGAAAATTAAGTTGGTTTTAGATTCTGAAACATTGCATCCCACCTGATCTCTTCAACTGCATAGGACCCCCAATAATCATCCACCATTTTATCATCATTAACCATGAAACTCTTCATTCTTGAATCTGAATTGAAATTGGGACTCCCATTAGTGATCAACAAAGGGTTCTGCTTAGCTGCAGCAACTCTCGTATTCCTCTTCAGCATAGAGTTTTTCCATCTGGAACTGCAACTCCTTTTTGGGACTAAAGCAAGTGCTAATTCCTCGTTATGACCCCAATTCCTTATGTATTTCGAGAAACGCCTCTTTGTGCTTTTAATCACTTGGAGAAATCTCGACATGGAATTTGGAATCGCCCCTTTTTCTTTCTTGGCATGTTTAAGAATCTCTAACCTGTGTTTGCCAATGGAAATGCCTATGCTTTGGAGAAATTCATGGTTGAAGTAAACGACGTCTTCGTATTCGAGCTCATTATGAGCAAAAGCAAGGCCATACTCATAAGCAAGAGAAGGCTCTAGCCCTGTTTTGGACAACCAAGAAAACCAGTCCATGGCCTTTGCTCTTTTTTTTGGGCTCTGATTTTAGGTGTGTGCTTGAAATGAAAATGAAAGGGGTTCTAGAAATATTTATAATGAAGGTGGATATGAAGGCATTATATTATATTATAAAGTTTATTAAAGGCTTAAAGAGAGTGGTGAATTTTGGTTGCTGAGATATTGGACTTTCACTTTTTATTCAGTGTGTAGCTTTGCTTAACTAGGTGGTCGTTGAAACTTCAGAGTGACTAAAAGAAAAAAGATAGGGTAAGCACAAACACCGTGGCCCGAGCATATAATGAAGTTGGTTGAGAATCATAAAGTCTTCAATTAAGGCAAAAATACTTGGTAACTTTTTTCTCATACGTCCAATTGATGTATCGCTGAAAGATAATAATTACCCATAAAATTAATTGAGATACACGTAAGCTGACTCGAATAATCCATATTATAAAAGAGAAAAAGATGGGGGTATGCATTTGTTTTGTGGGGTCAATTCACTCTTCAAGCCCCATGTTCCATCCAAGAATTGGCCAAAATGTGAATTAGGACTCTTCCAAAAGAGTTAGAAGTAATAAATTCTTGGAATTATATATTGTCCATTAATCACGGCTTAGAATAGTCTTTGGTCTATGGGGTCCCCCCCCCCCCCCCCCCCAAAATCCCCTACCACCCAACCAACTAGGCCTACCATGCTTTTGCTTAATCACATCAAGTTTCAATCACAACTTCTTTTACAGTAATTGCAAAAGGGAAACATAAACCTCTAAGTAACAGTTTGTATGTAAGTTTTCATGTTGCAAGACTTTTTCTGTTACCAAGTTAATTAGTCAACCTTAATTATAATTTGGTTAATTACAAAAATTTAAAAGCATTTGACCTTCAAGAAAGTACAACAGGATAAGCATTGGGATAATAATATTAATGAGATTTGACTTGATTTTAGTTTTGCAAATTAGTGTATAGTCGGCTCTTATTAATTTCCAATGTATTTATTATTACTAATAAAACTCAGATAAATATTCAAAAAGATTAAGTTGATCTGTCACTATCTGAGGGTGGACTATAGACCAGTTCTATATGTCTGCTTCATTATTTTTATTTTTTGTTTGGTTTGCTTTTGAAAAATCTGAAATGAAGAAAGACTTTAAATAATTATGATATTAAATATGTCATAATATCTTTTCTTTTTTATACTAAAATAGACATAATATATTAATATTATTTGGTCAAGCGACCTATATATACCAAACTAATATAAAATATATTAAAGTTACATAAACAATAATCTTTCGCTAAATAAAATTCTTTAACAATTACATCATAGATGCTATCATGTATGTGGCTATAAAAGCTTTTCATTAAAAGAAAAAAAAAAGTTTTATTCATGTCATAATTTTTATGTGCCTATAAAAGCTTTTTGTTAAGAATAAAATAAAACTTTTAATTTGTTTTCATATTCAGAAAGCTATCATTTTTCTTTGAACTGATTAAAGAAAATGCTATCACATAAATTGAAATAAAGAGAGTATATTTTAAAAAGAGTTTTTCTCTAGTGGAACTAAAAGAAGCTCTTTAAGATTATGTTGTCACTAATTGTGGGATCCGAGTTAGTTTACGTACATTTTGCCTATTTTCTACCAGCATAGGTATCGAATAACATTGTCCACTAAAATTTTTAAAAATGAAGGAAAAAAATAAATAACTACCTAATATTTTTGTCCCAACTGAAATTTGAACATGAAACCAGAGGCTCCTTAGGTTCTTGACCCACATAATTTCCCTTTTGAACTTTAATCAGAATTACTACTATTCCTATCATGTGACTTGTTTGAAGATTCGAGGAAATGGGGTAAAAAATCTCTTTACAATTTGAAATTAATTAAGTATCTTTTTCAGATATTTTATGTGTAAAAATAAAATCTCTTATGTTTAAAAAATGAAGATCTCTTGTAAAAAAATCATAAAACTAAAAAAAAATTATAATGGGCTAGAAAACCATTTTCCCCGGAAGATTCCAAGTTCCAACAAACAACTATTGCTTTTCAAAATGTAAAAATGCTGATGATTGTGAAACAACAATGGGTATTGTGTATGCCCCTCTTCTAGGTAAATACTTATCAACACAGAGTGTTTACATCAAATCAGTGCAACTTATCATAGTTAAATGATTTAATGAAGTAATTATATACATTAATTAATTATTATTAAGTAATAGTGGTATATATTAAACACATATCATGCATCCATTGGTTTGATGTAAACGTACACTGTGTGGGTAAGTATTTACCCCCTCTTCACCCTCATAATTTGAGCTTGGATCTAAGAGAGAACATTTAACTCACGGGCCCAGAATTGCAATAACAAGAATCAAGCACTGTTCACCATGTGAAAAAGCAATGGTGGGATTGTCCTTCACTTTGGAATTTTTGTTACAAACAAAAGCTTGTGTTCCCTAATCTTATTAATCTACATATATCTTGCCTTAATATCCTCAATGGCCCATCATGCCATATTTTTCTAAAATTTTTTATCTTTTTTATTTATAATTTATAATTCTGAATGGATGAATGACAGAGTCTGAAATTTTAACAGAAAAATTTAACAAGATGCAGAAAATATTGTTGCACTTGAAATTTAAAGCTAACGCAGTTTTTCAACCACCACTGTCACTATTGAAAGCTTCCCTTATTTCTAGGTGATTCAATAATAATTTCTATAAATTTACAACAAGAATTATTTATATTCTGTATGCCTGATATAGTTTTTGAACAAAAGGGATTCAATTGAACGCCCTTCATTACTTGTAACTACGGGGGGCGAATTGATGTTTCGTGGCAAATGAAGGGCACAAATATGAAACAGATTTGCTGATCTGGGACGATGCACTTAAGGATATGAAATTCCTTCTCCTAAATATTAAGGTTAAACAATTAGTGGGTGCCTCGACTAATTCAACATGGTACCTGCTATCTCTCGCCAGTATAAATATCGAGTAACTCTATCTAACAAGCTTAGACAGATGGAACGAAATCACCTAGTGTTTTTTGTCTCCATTTGAAATTCGAACTCAAAACCTCATGGTTCTCATCCCACTTTGTTGGCCATTAGGTCACACCCCTGGATATTATTATTATTCTAAAATGTTGATTACAAGGGAATGCTTGGATAATTAGTTTATAATGGAAGTCAATTAAGAGGAGAAAGTGTGTGTACGTGTGTGTGTTTTATCAATTTCAACACCTAAAAAATAAAAATAACCATCATGATTACTCTTTGTAACTTAAGAGGAATGACCTAACTGTTGAAGTTAATCAGCCTTCACACCTAATTTTAATCAGGTTTTAACTGAAATTTAAGTAAAGATGTCAGATTATGATTATTGGGACCTTGTTTAGGCATGCGGGCTAAATTATCAATGTACGAAAGAAAAAGAAGAAGTAAGACAGATACCCATTAATTTCATTTATCTATTTCAGAGTATAAAAACTACTAGCTAATCTCAGCACTTGATTATTCAAAATCATAAACAAATTTATCCCTTACTATAACATATTATTGTTGACCTTCAAGTCTACTCCATTGCTATTCATTAATTCTAACAACTACCAAAGGGAACATATATAATTGTTTCAATTACTTATTTAGCAGTGATGTGCACGAGGAAAAGCTCCTGTCATGATGAATCCTACGATATATTGTTGGTGGGTATATAATCCCGTTTGAGTAGTAAAGTCATGTGCGATGAATGCATAAGAGGTCATAAGTCGAATAAGCTCTCAAAGACTACACTATATGTGCTGCCTCCCTTACGGGACGAATTATTGAATGAGTCATCTTCCTATCAAAATTAAGGAGTCAACGGAGCATGTGTCTATAATAAGCTAAGATACTTTAATGGCATAAAATTACAGCATTTTAGTAGGATACAGATACATGGATCATGTTGGAGGACACCTAACATTGTTTATGTTTTCTTTTTCCAGAATCAAGTTATGGGGCAAATATGAGCTACAGAATAGTTTTTACAATATTTTACCAGAGCCTCCATATTTCCAATTTATTGAAGATGCCATGGGAGATCTCTTTTTCGAGTTTAAGCCATTCTATATTTGACAATTGATATTCACATATTGCAGCATTAATTAGTAGAAACAAGTTCAACACAAATTTGTACAACAGAAGAACTAATACCCTTTGTACAAGCAGATTTAAGAAGGATTTTCAAGAACAAGTTGTAAGAAGATATACTAAGATGCTGGTGATGAACAAACCTTAGATTGTGCAGGAAGTCTAGGAACAACACCAATTTAGCACATTCATATATGACGTTAACTGTACATGGTATGAAGACCCCTACATGCCAGAGGAAAGAAAGGTGTAGAACACTTTTAACAAGTGCAAGCAAACGAATTAGAACTGACATGTTTCATTATCCCTAAACTGGAGAACCTACTCTCCATGAATTCTAAGTTTGTAATATGAGCTGTTTATTAAAACAATGCCATTCAAGGAACAAGTTGAAATTCCAGCTGTATGGAAGCAATAGCACAACAGCATTTACTGGACAACCATTTCAATCTCACTGACCAACCATATCTCCAATTTTACTGGATATCACATGAGATCTCAAAGAATGTACGTAAGAGACATAGCTAAAGGTTTATCATTCAGGAAAGTACCCATTTTTCACACTTAATCCAATCTATCCTTCGAAAGTATCAGAGATTGCAGCCTTCTTATTCACTGAAACAAGTTTAGTGGAAACTCGGCCATCAACAACTTATACATTTCCATGAATTATGACCGATCATCAATTACAAATTTTCACAAATGACATGCAGGGAACAAGTAGAAAACTGACTTAAATTGGAAGGGGAAAACAACGTTATTCATGGAACAACTGTTGAACTTCTTAGAGTCTCCATATGTCTATTTTATACTAGACATTACATGAGATCTCACAGCAACATGATTAAGAAGACATAGCTAAGGCTTACCATTCAAGCAAGTGCCCACCTCACAAACTTAAGCCAATCTGCTTTCACAATTCAGAATCGTAGGTGCAGCATTTGTTAATCCCTAAAAACAAGTTTAGTGGAATTTATACAGCATAAGACGTAATTGTTTCTTCTAGCAGAACTCAGAACAATTTTTGACCAACAAATAAAATAATAATCATAGAAAACATATTACTACAAATGTAGATAATGGAGCAAGTTTCAAAATTTCAGGTACTTAAAAGAACGCCATCCAATTATTGTATTCATAAGATCAGTTTGTTGTACATTGTATACTGACCCCAGTATGGCAGGGGATAGAATGCTATGAAGATGTACGTTGCCACCTTCAACAATTACAAATAAAATAAAAAGAATTTAGACTTTACCAGCTGCCATAATACACATAGATCTCAATAACTAACATTTCTCCATGAATCCGCGATCACTGTTCTATCAATCCTCAACAGCTATGGCAATCGCTTGCTATTCTACATGGACTGGTAAAGCTAGAATGATTTTTAAGTGGAACTATATCACAAGACTTTCCATCTAGAACCTGACAGTTTGACTTGGAGTAGCTTATCCTCACTTGGATCAGTAATGCAACAGGCCTTTCCACTGTATGAAAAAGAACAAACCTCAATCATCCTGGCTACTGATACTATAAATATTGCCACCCACTCCAACAATGCTAACTACAATGGCCAATATCAACATGAACCAAGACAAAATCTTCTCTCTCACACTCAAACCGATTCCGTGTTTGCTCAGCCTTAGAGCAATGAGAGATGGAAACGTATAGCCTAAAGAGACTGCAGTTGTGGCCCCTGTAAATTTGAAAGCAGTCCAGATGTTAGGAATCATGGTCGACCCAAAATATAAGAGTGCCAGGAGAACGGCAGTCAAAGCCAGACACCTCTTCCTACTTTCTGTGAGTGGTGGAGATCCTTCAAACAACAAAGCATCCACAGTCTGCCTCAGGGAGAAATGGATAACAGGGAAGACAAGAACCAGATGGAAAACATAACCAACACGAACAATGTAATTCAATGCTGTGCTGAAACGAATTCCAAGGTCCTTGTCAAAATTGGTGAGTATATCAGATTCAGTATCCTTTCCAAACAGTAAATAGCCAGCTACTGCGGTAGAAGCATACACCAACACACAAATAACAGAAGTAATCCGGCTCACACGGTTCATCTTCTGAGGTGATCGGCCTTCAAGCTCATTATAAATGGGTTGAACATTGAAGTGACAAACATACGCATTGGACATTATGGGTATCACCACAAGCAGGTCTAGGATTGCCTTCTTAGACCCAAAATCTGGTGTCATCCTCGGAGCTTCAATTTTCCCCTCGACAAGCTTAATAAATGCTATAGCAAAAGCAACTACAACAAAGACAACAGCAAGAGCTACAGAAGCAGCTGAAGACATACTCAACGAATCAATCTTGTCCATTGCACAAAGGGGTGCAAGAAAAACCACCAACATGATCAAAATCACTAACTTCCTATGATCCCACATTCCATGACCTAACCATTGATCAAAAACCCCAGTATGACGAAGTGAGCCCGACAAAACATCCCCTATTATAATCAAGTATACGACCAAAACACCAGCATTGTTCACAATGATGCAAATCTCAGACAGGATCTTCGCTGTTTTACCCAATGCAGCCTGAACAACCTCCCCATAAGAAGAAGCCTTGCATTGAACCGTGAATCGGACAAGCAATTCAACACTAATCTCAGACAAAACACCCATCAAGAATATCAAAATGACCCCAACAACTAAACCCAAAACTTTCATTGTAGCAGGCAAAGCCATAATCCCCGCACCAATAATAGTGGTGGTGAGATTAAAAACCGCCCCATATACCCCAGACCCAGATTTATTTTCACCAAAAATAAGGGGTAAATTATCCAAATCTATATCATCAGCTTCAAGATCATCCGTTTTCAAATGCTCGTTATCCCTAAAGTTATCATCTTTAACTTGTAATTCAACAAAAGAATCCTTGGAAATAGCCGAATAATTGCTATCCATTATTACAAAATTTATTTACAATTCAAAAAATTAAATGCATCTACACGACATTTATGTAGCAAAGGACAAGAAGAACTTACGTTAGAATCAGCGAAAATAAGAAAGTGGGTTTTGTCTGCGAGATTCAAATTTGCGTTTCCAATGTGATCTAAGGAAGAATAGAACCCTAGATCGTCGAGGTCAAAGTTTAAGCGGCTTACTTTGTAACTCAAAAATGGCCGATTTGGAGAAAGTTGTGAACTTCAGATTGAAGAAACAAACAAGTAATTTCCTAATTTTTTTTTATTTTGGTAAAAAACTCCTATTGGTTGACTCGACATGAAACTTCTGTCCAATAACCTATTTGATGAAAAATAGTTCAATATTTTATGCAAGCCAACAAAATTTATGTCACTTAAGGGTTCGTTTAGGTGGGAACAAGTTATCCTGGAATTAGATATTCTGCCTCAAAGTAAAAATAAAATAACTCTATAATCTCGGTATAACTAATATCGGGATAAGTTATCCCACAATTTTATCACAACCTGACATAGGATAAGCTCATCATAAAAATAATCTCGAGATTAGTTATCCCTTATTCTTATACCAAACGAGCCCTTAAAAGATTGATTGCAAAATAACCATAGTATTTAATATCACTAACTAATAACTTAAAATAAATAGTAAGTAATTTATTATAAAAAATTAAATTACATATATAAAGTCAAAAAAAAGTGATTGTATTATCCATTTATATAACTTTTATAAATCTTTTAAAAAATAAGGGAAGAAATCATCTTATTATTGGGAGCAAAAAATATCTCTTACTATCGATTTATAGAAATTAAATCTTTCGAAGAAGGGATGCAATCTTTTAGATATCCGAAATAAGAATTTACACGTAACTAATAGTATAAAAAGCTTTATTGTACCATCAGCATATGTAACTTAAATTTTTTACAATTAGGAAAAGAGATCCTCTGGTTGTTGCCGGGAGCAGGAAGTCTCTTTGTGCATAGTCTCTCTAAGCTCGTTCTTTTTTATTATCTAGAATTTAATTTAATTTAACTTTGAAGATTAATCAAATTAGCTTTTGAGAAGTGAAACATGACAATTAACCCCACTAGGAGAATTAGTAATGTGTCAGGAGAAACTAGTATAAGAAGTCGTGGATACACTTCTTGATCATGAAACCCGAAAACAATCAATGAGGGACAATAGTAATAAAGTTTATAAGTCATTTTTTGATGTAATTAAAAGCAAAGAAGGAAGATTTTGTGACTCTATTTGGGACAAAAGAAATAATAATTTAAATATGATGAAAAATTATATTAATTAGCTATGATTAATTGACAATAATTTATATGAAAATACATATTATATATTTATTTGATTGATATCGATATTAATTATTACGTGTGAGTAAAAAAAATTCCTTCTTCAAGTACATTTAAACTTTTTTCTTTTTCCCTAAATACGTTTGCTAAAAGAATGGGTCAGGGGAGACAAAAAGTAAACACAAGTTATCAACAGCTAATGTCTTCAATATTAAGATTACTTTGCTTGAATTTTCTAAGGCTCAATCAATTGGATCATACTTGTTTAACAATAAATAAATAAAAATAAAAAAATAAGGCAAATGTCCCTTTTACAGGTCAATATTTAGATTTATTTCTTTATATTTAAAAGTTGTGCAAATATAACTCTTGAAAAACCTCCCCTTCTGAACCACGTTAGAATCGATATTTACTTATATATCGCTCGACCTTACAGGTCGTCTAACATTTTCAATAGCTTACAAGAAGGTTTACTATAATTTAACATTTTCTCATAGACTTTTAGTTTGATCAAAAAGAATCTTCAAACTGCGATTTAAAAGGTACATAAATTGCAAGAAAATCATTTACTAAATAATTGTCCCAAAAAAGGATAACCGACGAAATTTTTTCGGAATAGTATTTCCTTCCTCCGTCCGTGAAATCAGTAAAGCCCACCAATCAAGTAAATGGTATGCGGCCCATTAAATTAGTTCTGCAATATGGGCCTCACATCCTAAACCTAAACACATCAATTTTATTGGGAAAAAAACGGAAAATACTTATTTTTATATGAATTTTACACTGCAACAAAAACTAATCTAGAGTTTTTCTTTTCCCTTTCCTTTTTGTCCATTCAATAAACGAAATTTGATAATAAACTGTGAAATATTATCATACCAACAAAATATTCAATACATCTAAAGAGCACGCAACCATAAAACTCAATCACATTTTAGTAAGAGTGTCAAGTATCATGAGCTTCCAAACACAAAAAATAACTAATATGATAAGTTATATATAATTTTGTGTGAGCATAGGACACAAATGAACTATTACCAAACTCCTTTGTAGGTGCTTGCGACCCTTCTCCGCCCACTCTAAGTGATTGTTTAGTTAGTGAGATGGAATAGACAAGTATATTTTCATCATTTAACTTATTATTTTATCTTTATTTTTGTCTCTTCATGAGTGTAAGAAGATAGAATGACAGGAATGATTGAGGGTCAAATAATAAGGAAAATATACTTCTCAATGGAAATAGAATAAATGGATAAAAAGTTTAATGAAAAACACTAAGGAATAGTTTGTCTATTCAAAATACATAAGTTGTGTTTTTATGTTTTTGCTTTTATTTGTTTTGATCTTTGAATGAAAATATTAATTTCGCCACCATGTGGGAGGTCAAAAGATGAAAACTATCTTGAAAGGCAAAAGTATAAAATACAAAAGATCTTTTACAACTTTTACTTTTCAAAATAGTACTACAAGATAAGATTATCCCCCTTTTTAAAATAAAAGGAAAGATAATAATGTAACATTTTGAAAGTCCAATAGAGGGATTTGTCACCTGCCGAAGTTCACTATTTCCAGAGTAGACAAATATAATCTATATGCTACTGCTAATGTTAATCATCCAAAAAGTTAAAAATAGAAATTCCATTTTGGAATGATGTAATAGGAACTCAAAGGTGGGTCCCACATCCACCACTATGAATATCTCAAGTATCACGAGATCTCGCGAGAAAATCAGATGTTCGTATATGGGGAAATGGAGAAATTAATCAAACTCGGACGGAATGACATGACCGTCAACCACTCAGTTTTTGATTACTTAAAGACCCTTTATCTTTTCTATAAATATCAAAATTGCCCTTAAAGGGGTTTTGTTCCTGTCGGACAAATCTTTGATGAAGACTAGATTCATCCAATTGACAAAGGTGACTAGGAATGGATCCACACGTTCAACGTTAGTGTCTATATTTATTATTCCCACTAAAGGTCCCACCATAGCAACACAAAAAAAAAGAAGAGAGAAAGGTCCCACGACAGCAAAACCCAATTATAGGAAATATTTCTAATCATGTGTATAAACTTTTTCATACTCTACCCCTTCCTAATTGGGTCACTATTTCCTCCTTTGGTATAAAGTTTAATAAATTAAAGAATATTTCTTATATACAAATCAAATATATATAGGATGGGTTTAGTATGAGGAAAAAAATACTTTTTTGGAAAAATAATAATTCAAAAATAGCACTTGATGGTCTAATTTTCTTCGGAATAGATTTTTTATACTATATTTTACTTTTCTATAATAACAACAGCAGTGACATTCATTATAGTACCCCTCTATAACAGTACATACTCAAATATTGTGTAATAACAATTTGTAAAAAATATATTATGCATAAAAATATAATATTACAATATTTTAGTAATCACATTAATGTCATGCACATAGTAGATTTCAAGTATGAATGTCTTTAAAAAAAATTATATTTAAATGGTGTTCATCAATTATAGTCATAATTTTACGAGAAAATGTTACTGGTGTTTATCTTTTTTATATTCATAATGCTCTTTCTATTTCTTTGATTGAATTGATTAACAAATAAATTTCTTCTTTTGGGTATATAAAATCATTAAAATTATTTTCTTTTGCGTACATTAGCTAAATGATATCTTAATCTTAAATGCATGTACCATATATAACAATATCTTACTATGTCAATCATGAAAATTTTTAAATAAACATTGTCATTATAACGAGATTTAATTGTATTATACTCTTTTTAGCGTAAATGAATTTTTGATTGCGATAATTTCCTAGTTAATGCACGCATAAATTAAATGAAAATTTTTAAGGGACCATACAAGGTTAGAATTTTGAGTTGAGACATTGCTCCAACAAACTTAACACAACTTAAACGTCTAGTTTGGTTAAGTTTTACTTGGACCAAAAAAAAAAAGTTAATTTTCAATCACTAGCTAGTCTCTTCATTGTTGAAGGATAAGTGAAACACTATTGATTTTCTCAATGTGATGGAAAAAAAGAGTCACAATATTGCCGACACATAGTTTATGCTTATATTACGTGACATATACATGTGTTTAAGGATAAAATGAAAGTAAGGAGTTTACTTAATGTTTGTCTCCATTAAAATTCAAATATAACATCTCATAGTTTTAAAACTCATTTCATTAATCACAAGGTCATATTA
The DNA here is from genome assembly GCA_003996215.1 of Jaltomata sinuosa. Taxonomy (NCBI): domain Eukaryota; kingdom Viridiplantae; phylum Streptophyta; class Magnoliopsida; order Solanales; family Solanaceae; genus Jaltomata; species Jaltomata sinuosa. The sequence continues at coordinate 206,082 of QJPP01000477.1, read as the reverse complement.
TTGGATGCTATGCGTATTGAGTATGATATATCGGATTTGATAAAAACATTTTTTAAAGTATAGCTAAAAAGTTATAAAAACAAAATAAAAAAGGCAATAATCATATTTTGCATTATTTGTAAACTTGTGCTTTTCCTAAGAAAAAACAAACGGCCAAGAGGTTGTCCTTGTCTTGGATTTTGTTAATTGGTAATCAAATTCCCTAGGGTCAAGCCAACCACTACTACATTACAAAATAAGTGAAGACAAAGAAAATAAATGAATGAGATTGAATCAATTATGAGATCTGATTAATATTCCTTTCTATTCAAAATAAGTGTCCTTATCGAAAAGATTATTTATCTAAAAAGTTTGATTTGAGGAGAATAAGGGTAACTTTTTTCACTATTATAAGGGTTAGTTTGCAATTTTTAATTTTTTAATTCATATATTAATTATTTAATACACATATTTGTATTTTATAATATTCTATTTTGCATAGAATAATATTTAAATTTTCTCATTAACTTATATGAGTATTACGCATGAAGAAACGAGAAAAAAACTAACTAAATAAGTACTATATTAGCTATGTTAAATATTATATAATCAGATTATATAATAGTATATTATTAATTTTAAAAAAATTGATTACCTCAATTGAAAGACCAATCAAACACATGAGGGGTTGCACATGTACGAGCGGCCGTGCCTTTTCCTCGTCCTTCCACTTTACTTTGGATGTCGTAAAGTAACCTTCTTTGTCAGTATTATTTTTAATTTTTTTTGATTTTTTATTCGATATCCGATTATCTGCTCCGAAGCTCAACTAATTTAAGTTTGCATCACGTAAAGCTCATTCAAAGGAAATACTCTCCGGCAATTTTTTTATTAATACTCAAAACTCGAATACAAGATCTCTAGTTAAAGAAAGAGCAACCACATTTACTGCACTACATCTTTGGTGGTGTCAGAAATAAGTTACTCCTGCCTTTAGTACTTCCTTCGTTCTAATTTATTTGGCGCATTTTGAATTTTGAGATTCAAACAAATTTATCTTTGATCTTATTTTTTATATATCTTTTAAATATTTTAAATTATCAATTGTTGTGACTCATAGTACTTTTTACATAGTTTTCAAATATATAAGTTTCATTCAAAAAACTTTAAAATTTCATGCACAAATTCACAATCAAACTTAAATTATTTGACTCTCGAAATTCAAACTGTACCACATAAATTGAGACGAAGGAATTATTTACTACATCCATTTCAATTTACATGATAACTTTTTAAGTTTCAGAGTCAACTAATTTTTATTTAATTGCAACTTTTAAAAGTATTTTTAGATTATTAATTATTATGACCTTTTATATTTTTGTGTAGTTTTTCAAATATATAAATTTAAAATATTTTATATTTATATTTACTATTATAATTTAAATTTTTGACTCTCAAAATTATATCGGTATTACACAAATTGATAGAGAGAGGAGTAGCTCAAAATGAGCCAAGCTGAGCTAGTCAGCTAGCTCGGTCCAGAATATAAAATGAATAAACAAGTCAGTACTCATAACTTTTTGATCCTGTCAAAATAATACAAAAAGAAAAAAAGAGAAGAAAAGGACAAGTCGAAAGTTGAATTAAATAAGTAAAACACGAATTATTAAAATATTCTATAATTGATCTTTAATTTATTATTAATTAATGGTGAGTATTAAAAATGAATAAGACATCGTTACTCACGAATATTACTTAAAATATAGGTTATTTTCTGTCATGTACCGGATAACTGAAAATACTAACCAAAGTAGTAAATATTTACCCTCTCTGCTCACTTTTATTTATCATGTTTCGCTTTTGAAAATTAAACTGTATGAATTTTACAACAATTTAAAACGTATTTTTTATCACATCAATATGAGAAAGATTGTCATTTATAATATTTTTCGTATAATTTTCAAATATCTAAATTTTAAATTTAAACTATTGAATTAATCAATAATTTTCATGGCAAAAAAGTTAGAGATAAACTAAAAAACAAACAAACCGAAAGGAGAAAATACGTCGGCACCCTTGGTTTTGATTTTGATATGAACAGATAAGAACTACGTACTGACATAAAACAAAGTCAGATTTCAATTTTATAGGATTTGAACTTTAGATTAAATATTAATAATTAAATTTTAAATTTAATATTTTTATGTATAATAATTTTTTAATATAAATACACTATTTAAATAAAAATTATTAAATTTAGCTGAACTCGTAATAAGAGACTTCTACAGAATAGCGTATGTAAGACAAGGATTTAAAAAGTTAGCATAGTACTTTTGTAACAATTACAAATAAAAGATAGCCACGAAAAGGTTTATTGTCATTTTCAAAATTCCCAGCAATAAATTTTGGATGTTGATAGGGTGAAAATTACACCAAAAACCAAATGTTCATTTGAGTAGGATGGTTGAGTCATGGTGCAACACTTATTTAATGATCATCAACAGTACTCATTGTCATAAGGGAGCAAAATTATTAATTTTCTTCTTTGTCATAAGTAATTAATTGTTTCTATCATGTTTCGTACAGTTGGTAAGATTACGACAACAATTAACTGTACTACATCTCAAGTTAGTAATGGTCAATTTCATTTATGTTCAATATACTTAATATTGCGCCTAATATAGGTGTAATAGTGATAATTTTGCTTTAATCTATAGTTAATTAGTTTACCCGGTGAGTAGATCCTTTACTTTAATTACATGTTGTTATTCTTAACTAAATTCGCGTGAATTTTGAGAAGTTGTAATTTTTTAAGCAATTTAATTAGTAAAACTATTTATCTAATTAGTAAAAAAAAATCTCAAATACAATGAATTTAAATTATGATTATCAACAATTTATTATGAAATTATTTCTGTCGGTTTTCCTCCCTTTATTAATTTGAAAAAGGTATTAATGTTGAACAGTAATGTGTCCTATATTGCATTAAAGTTTTAAGTTCAATGTTGATATATTTATATGGTATATCAAGTATAGAACCAAGTCACCAACCCCTAGCAATCATGTCTGCTATTTAACTTGTATGATACTTAAAGTATGATCTCTAATACATGTCTTCACTATATGTGTATTTTAAAATGAGGTTACCAAAAAAAGAAAAAAAAGGTGTAAGGCACTTCACCTTTAATGTTTTGAGTAGAAATGGATAAGTATTACTTCTTATGTCCCAATTTATGTAACATAGTTTGAACTTCAAGAGTCAAACAATTTAAATTTGATCGTAATTTTGAACAGGGAATCTTTATTTTTTTTAAAATAAAATTTATACATTTGAAAACTATGTAAAAAAGTACTACAAGTCACATAATTGACAATTCAAAATATTTAAAAGATATATAAAAAATTACGATAAAAAATAAATTTATTTGAATCTCAAAATTCAAAAAGTATCACATACATTAAAACGGAAGGAGTATGAAATTGTATGCATCTGAAAAGAGGACAAGTGACATATTGATTAAATAAATGCACAAAACAACCTAGCTAACACCTTATTCGCAAAATATAAAATATCCGTTCAATGATTGAAAACACACAAAAAGAAAATGATATGTCTATTCTATAGTCTCAAAATCAATCAGAGATTTAATTTATTACTTATTTAACAATACCAAGTGATTTTCTTCTTATTTATTTAAACTTGGATAGAGTTATCGGGTCTCTAAACTTTGGTTGGAGATCGTCGGTATCTAAGGGAGGAGGTAGAAGTATAGCTACAGATTCGATCGGACTCAGTAACTTTTACTCAAATAATATAATATCGTATCAAGAAATTTATTAAATATATACATATATATATTAATTTTAAACCCTAGTTATTAGCATTTGAAATCGTCGCTTTACAATTCAGAATCTTGACTTTTTCTCTACAGATACCTCGTGAAGTTAGTCAAAATCTTGACTAAATATCATTGTTAACAAAAAAAAACTAGAAAAAGAAAAGATGCAGGCATGAGGGCAACATGCTGACTTTTCTTGTATATCTAAAGGTACCCACTACCCACCCATGTTTGGATATGCATAAAAAACCAAGTTGCAATGCTTCTTTATATCATATCATATCATATGCCCCAAGAGAAAAGCAAAAGCTTCATTCATCACTAATTTATGCATTGTCCTATTTCCCAAAAAACCATAGTATATACAATATACATATATGAGAAAAAGTATCTTTTTATATAAAATGACATGAGTAATAGAATGTCAATTTCGTTGTAACGTCCCTATTTCATGATAACCAAAATTTGGTAGCCCACCATTCATCAGATGTTTCGTTTTCACATTAAATGATGGACCACTTGTAAATTATAGAAGTATGTTGAACTTATATGAAATTTATCATGAGTGAATTGTATCTATTGTGCAAATATTGTAATTCTTTGGAGTTTGGAATGCATTAGTTATATATGTTCATATTCTTAAAGTTTCATCTATCATTTTTGCATGGCATGCGTCATTGTGAATTTGTGATTTCTACGTGTATATATAACGTTAACTTATTATTTAGTCCATTTTAATTTAATACTCCCTCCGATATAGTTTTTTTTTGGAACTCCCGGGAAAATTTATAACCTCTGCCACAGCCTCAGGCGCTCTTTGGGTAAGCACTCTGTGGTGAACACTTTATGATAACCTGCTTACTTTATAATAGCTCGCAAATCACACAAGGGATGTAAACCGCATTAGGCAACCCTCATGCGACAAGCTAGTGGTTGAACGGCAGAAGGAGGCTGGATTCGGCCCCCAGGTCACCCACATGGACATGGGAGACCCACCTCCCAACCACCCCTCTGATATAGTTGACTAACTACTTTTGCAAAGTATGATTCTATACAATCCATTAATATATTAAATAACCATCCTTGAAATTAATTCATTATTTGTATATAATCCTATAATCAATCAGGGTTGCAGTGAAATGGTAAGTATTTCTTTATTCTTAATCAGAGTTTTCAAGTTTGTATGAAATCATTTTTTTAAAGAGCGTTTTACCCTATATAAAATTACTTGGCACAAATTCAATATAATCGCCTCTAATATAAATATCAAATATCGAATAAAAAACTAAAAAAAGGATGAATCAACCTTTTGATTTAAGAGAAGATAAGGGGGGCAGGTGGTCCACGTTCATTGTGGCTCACACGTTCCTTGAACGGGCTTATGCAACTCTAAAAGGAAAATCTTAAACTAACAAAAATACTTTCAAATTTTTTTTGGCTTTTTTGGGAGGGGCAGGTCACATGTGTGTATACGTATTATTGATTCCTTATTCCCAGTTTTGAACTGTTTTCTTTCCTTTTAATAATACTCCCTCTGCCTAATTTTACATAGTACTATTATTACTTGTTCAGTCAAATCATTTTTTTTCTTTATATCTTGTTATTTTGTCTTATTATTTCCTTGATATCGTGTTTCGAATTCTTTTTTTCTTTTTAAGTCAATGTCCAATGGTCTATTTGAAAATAACCTTTTTATCCTCTCGCAAAAGTAGAAGTAAAGTCTGTGTGTATCTTATTCTTTTAAGATCCTGTTTGAGTAAGAATTTAACATCTGAAATCATATATGTGTTATTCTGCCATTGCTTTTTTGAGTAGCAGGGCAAGACAGAAGGAAAAGAGTTTTGGATAAAATCTGAGTGTTATCTCTTTACTAATAGAGTAAATAGAACAGATAAGGTTGGCATATGCAAGAACCAAATATTAATGTGCACTACTAAAAAATCCCTTTTTTTCCGCTCAAAAATATTCAGTGACTTCACAAAGATATTTTGATTGAATCGGATGGGAAAAGAAAACAGTTTTTCTATTATTTTTATGAGAATTTGTTTTCCACTTTGTATTTTCCAGTGATCTGGTTCGATGGGAAATGAGTAGGAAAATCATATTCTATAGTACAAATGTCTCACTGATTCGCGATAGGAAAAACTGTTATTTCTAGAAATGATGAGTCCTACTTATTTTTTGTTAGAGTATACACTGATAATGTAAAAAAAATTATAATTACAAGCAAGTCATTTATAAGATAATTTATAAAATTAATATCTATGACAAAAACTAATTGATAACTTAATACAACTAGCTAGTAATAACTTATTGTTATAAATTAAAAATCACTTAGAATAATCTCGATGTATATATAACTTTAAGTTTTTGTTATCCACTATTTGTGGACAGCATGAGAAAAGGAAATGGTCATCTGCACTGGATACAGTATTCATAAAGGCCAGCTCATTTAACCTGAATGTAATGTGTTTGGAAAAGAAACCAACTAAAAAACATTTATTTTTCTTGCCTTATTTGGTGGACCTGGATGGGAGTGGGGTGGGTGGGGTGGGGGATAATAAATTAAACTATACTAGGACATACCTCCTATAATTAATTAAGTACTTGTTTGGTATACATTAACTTATCTTAATAAATTAAGTACTTGTTTTGGTCAGGGTGGACCTAGATGGCAGTTACGAGTTCATCAAGACTCAGTATTTTTTGTTGGGATTCTATATATATTACGAAATACGTTAAACTCAACTATTATTACAAGGTATTTTAATTTGAAATCATTATAATAACTCATAAATTTTAAATTCTAGCTTTATATTTGATAATTGATATACATTAACCAAAAAAAAAAAGTTCTCTTATAGTCAGGTCCAAAGGACTAGAGTCCGACTTACTCAAGTTCATTTTTGAATCAAAAACTTTTCATATTATTTGTAATGACTAGATTTTATAGGTACATAGATATTATATCATGTTTAACATTAACAAACAATAATAGTATATCCAGTATAATTTTATATGGCAGGATCGGAGAAGGATAAAGGAATATATCTTACTTCTACTTCATAAAAAGAGAGGTTTGTTCGGCTCAAGAAAAAAATGTCTAAAGCAGTACAAAAATAGAAGTAGTATGATAACAAAATTAAATTACAAATAGTAATATAATATAATAGTTGAAATACAACATATATTTAATATCATATGTTCAAAGTGTTATAACTACACAAATGCTATAATACGTTTAAAATCATAAATTACAAAAATCACATTTTTTCTTATGACATCGTACCTTTTTGTTAAATAAGAGCACATAAATAGAATGGAGTGTCTTTCATACTCGGTTATAGTTTTAAATGAGATAATTACCCACTTCAATACAATATAGGAGTAATTACTATAAAGAGGTAATTAAGAACATAATTTTCTTACATTTAAAGCAAGAGAAAATGAAAGAGAGTATTTCCAGTTCATTGACCTATATAAAATAAAATAACACTATAATTTGTACAATCAGACAATTATTAATTAATGAATGGAAAATTTAAAATATGTCATTAAACTTTGTGAAGTGATCAACTTTGTCATTCATCAATAGTATCGTGATAATATTAGTTCAAATAATGCCCTTATTAAACTAATGCTAGTAGCTTTTCAATACGTGAACATTTTTCACAAAGGGAAAATAATTTATATTCGTCCGTAAACTTTGCTAAATGGTACATAATAAAATATTTGAACTCATATATTTTTTTTGTGTTAAGATATATGACACTTTTTTCTTATAAGTCGATCAATAAAATTGACATTTTTTTCATATATAATATTTTAACAATTTAACTTCAAACTTCTCATTTTACCTTCAATGAAATGATTTGTAGTCACAAAATATTCTATGACTTAGTATTCTACATCACTTCTTTTTTTTTAATAAAAAACATACTCAATATACGTTCATAAGTGGAGTCTGAAAAGGGTGGTGTATGTGCAATTTTATTTCTATCTTGAGAAGGTAGATATGTTATTCTCGATAAATCCTCGACTCAAATAAAATATCATAAAATCAAATATACATATGATAATGAAAAAATTATACTGAAACAATGACAAAAATTTCAAAAAATCTTAAATTTGTACTCAATCAAATACATAGTGTATAAATCAAGTTGACTTATGAACGGACCTATAATTGGTTTCGAATTAATTAAGGAAATGGACCACACTATTCACAGCACTAAATTAAAACTATAACCCCCCAAAAGGCAGTAAATGACAAGTCACATAAATAGCATAAGCTCCACTGTCCCCCTCTACTACTCTTTCTTATATTAAATATTAAGTAAACATTTTAAAAAAAAACAGCACTATCTGACACTGACAACTTGTTATAAAATCCTACCTTCATATCTAAGATTGACTGGCTCTGCATAATTTCTCGTGATATTTTATAATATCGCGAAATTATAGGTATTACGATACGGTATTTACAGATTTGGATATTTTGTCCCTGACTTTATCTACTTAACGTGTAGTGATAGAGTTATCAGAAAATAGAAATAGAAATTGGAAAAGAAGAAAGCGATATTTAACGTAACATTCAATCAATAAATTGGACCCACTTTCACCCATTCGGCGCGTGTCTTCACGTAACATCTGCCGAAAATCTCATCAACCAATCAAATATCGACAAAGAAGCCTTTGGTCAGGAAAGGAATACTACTAACTTGCAATCATATATGACCTCTTTTTCAATTTATTTGGCCTATTTTAATTTATCACGAAGTTTAAAAAAGTAAAAAAAACTTTTGAAATTTGTAGTTTTAAATTAAAGATGTGTTAAATATATTAAAATATCCTTTAATCTTGTGGTCTTGAATATGTCACGTGAAAAGTTGAAATTAAAGAGTTTTCAAAAAAAGAAAGAGACATTCTTTTTTAAACGAACTAAAAAAAAAAATAGGTCAAACAAATTAAAATGAAGGAAGTACTATATAAATATTAAAAATCAAATATTTAAAAATAAAGACTACTTGTAAATATACCTGAAAGTATATAATTTCTTTGAAAATGTACATACTGTGTATGTTTTAGCGTGCAATTTAACAGTTTTCTGTTTCATTGTTACATAAGGTTATTAATTTGAATTTCTATCTTCACAAAGAGGACTGTAGCTGATGTTGCTACAATACCATTTAACTCTTTGAGATTATTTATGTATCAACATAGGGTACATAAATAATGTTGCTAAGGTTGTTTGATGTTAAAGGGGAAAAAAATGGCACGAATTCAATTTATGGTGAAGTATAAGCTTATTGTGTTCATTTAATATGTTGGTTCTTACTGGTGCACTAAATGATGTCAATTTATACAAATTTAAAGTTCTATAAGCTTATTGTGTTCATTTTTTATTTTTTTTGATTGTTTTTAGAATAATTGGAATTCAACTAAGTTTGAATTTGCGACTGTAGGATTCATTTGTGGAAGCGATACTTCTAACGATTATTTTTCTATTTTTAGAGGCCCAAATGAAGAACGTCCTCCGATAATGAATGAAAGAAATTCTATCTTCACAAAATAATTCATGTGCATATTGTTATTGATTTAATACAATGTTTGATTCTTATTGATGCATTAAATATTGTAAATTTACACAATACTTTCAAAATTGTTGATTTTCCTAGTTATGCGTTGACTGAATGACTCCTTAATCGCATCAGCCATATGTTATATTTGCTCTATTTTTACTCCTTCTGTCTCATATTAGTTGCACACTTTTCTTTTTACACGCATATTAAAAATTATATATAAAAAGATTATTTTACTAATTTATCCCTTAAACAACTTTTTTGAAACTTTACAAACAAATGTGAACACTTTTAAAAAAAACTAATTGCAAAGATAATATGAAAAAAATTTAATTGATATTTTCTTTATTTAGTAAAGTGGTCAATTAATATGAAATAATTATTTTTAAATATAGTGAGCAACTAATACGAAACAGAGGGAGTAATATCCTCTAATGACTGTCTACTTTTCCTTTTGACCCACCCCATAATGATGTTTGTCTCAAATTAAGTATTCTTGTTTCACTTTTTAAAAGACATACTTTTCCACGACTCTTTGAGCAAACGATCTAATCTACGGTTTTGTTATTAAAATACTAGTAATAAAAGTTGTGAAAATAATTACTCTCTCTATTTTAATTTATGTGAGTTAGTTTAACTTGACACGAAGTTTAAGAAAAAAGAAAGACTTTTAAAATTTGTACTGTAAAATAAATTATAGATGTTTGTGTGACTATAAATCATTTCATTAAGGGTAAAATAAACATTTTAAAGTTGAATTGTTACTAAATATAAGAAATGTATCTTTTTTTTTAACTAACTTAAAAAAATAGTGAGTGATATAAATTTGGACAGAGAAAGTACTCAGCATTCCATCTACCCAGTCGTTGTAGCTCTTTTTCATGCTAGTTAATTAAAAAATAAAAAATATAATTTATTAAATTATCTCTATTTAATAAAAATATTTATTTTTTAAAAATACTATGCAATTAAAGATATAATTAGAAATAATTATGGATTTTAAGTTTAAAGTTTTAAAATAACATCTTCTTAAAAATTAAAATAACTACTTTTTCTTGCTCAAACTATCTATTGTTGTTTTTGCTTTATACGCCCTTTAAAAAAGTGTCAATTAAGAGAGGTATTTGATTACTTCACTCTTATGATTTCTCTCCATTAAAAAATTATTCTATTTATGTGTCATCTACATTAATGACAAAATTCTACCAAAATTAACATGGGGAAAAAATAATTAGTTATGCTTTGAACTTTCAAAAAGATAAATATTCCCTTCATTCTTTTTTTTTTCGATATTTAATTTGGCACACTCCTTAACAAGTAACAAATAAAATAATAATTTTATTATATCATCTCTAGTTAATATAAGTCATTGTCACTCATTAGAAAAATGAACAGTGTTTAATAATAAAGGTAAATATGTTTAAAGGAGTAAATTATCTCTTGATTTTTCATATTAAACAAGTAAATTAGACACCTATTTTAAGTATACTGAATAGAATAATTTGAAATAACTATTTTTAGTAACAGTAACAAATAATTTGAGACTAAGAGCCCGTTTGAATTGGCTTATTTTAAGTGCTTTATGTTTTTTTTTATAGTGTTTAGGTAAGGTTTAAGAAAAAAAATTTAAACACTTTTTTAAGCCAAAATAGCAACCAAAAAAAAGTGAAAAACTGGGATTTTCAAATTAGAGCTTATTTGAATTTGCTTAAAAAAATAGTTTTTAAACATATGTGATTAAAAGGTAAAATTAAGTGCTTATAAATAAACAGAAGAGTGTTTGAATAAAAAGTATTGAAACTGCAAAAAAAAATTATTAATGTGTTTGGTAAATAAGTGTTGTTAAGCATTTTTTTATTGTAGGAGAAAGGAAAAGATGGAGAAGCGATGTGAATGAGAGAAAATAAAGTACTTCCATATATTTTAGGGTTGGAAAGTGAGGGTGGTGTTGAAATTAAGAAAAAATATAAAGTATGAAAAGGGAGTATAATCTCTCCTTCACTTTTACTTTGCACACTCTTAATAAACAATGATTGATATGAATATTTTATCATAATACATATACTAATTAATATTTAGTATTAGATTTTGAAAAATAATTTATAAAATAAATGGTTAATATTAAGTGTAAAATATGAAAAGATTTTTTTTTGATATATTAATAATATTAAATAAAAATAAAAATTTATTTTTATAATACTAGGCAGATAAAAATAAACGGAAAAAAGGATATTAATTTGAGACGAAAGGAGTAGTAATGGAACCCCACGTGTTTGTCTATCTAATTTAGCACCATAAGTTTTGATCCCACATGTTGATAAACGTGCCCGATTTAAAAAGCTAGCATTCATTTACGACCAAAAGAAATACTCAAATCTGTTTGAATTTGATTGTTTGGCAGTGGACGAGATTTATTTATTTTTAATTTTTTTTTTACAATTATAAATTTTAAATATATAAAATGTATCAAATTATTTTTTAATTTGTGATCTAAATTATATTTATAGATATCAAATCTTATTGAACTCTATAAGAAGAACTCTCTATTAATGTTTTCAGAGGCTATTATGCCCTGAATTCTAGCTCATGCTTATATAAAAAGTAATATATTCATTTTAAGAGGCATAAAATTTCATAATTCATAAATATTCACAAAGAAATCAAAATGCATACAATCGGACTCTTTTTAAAAATCGAACACTTCAAAAAGATTCATAGAATCTTCTTTCATAGACACTAAATAAATTTTAAGGAAGTCTGCATCGTCTTAGTCGAAACAAACGTTATTTCAATTATGAAATTATGAAGATAATCAAAAAAGAAGAATCAAGGAATATATAAATTTGCACTCATAATAAATAGGCTGAAAAAAATAAAATAAAAAAATTAAAACAAAGAGGATAGATGTTATCCCTAACACTAATTTCGTGTTCTAAATAGTAGACCTTATTCCCGACCCACTTTCCATATTGATAATGACACTTTAACACCTTGTTTGAATGGTTGTTAGTTGTTACCTATTGTATTATGTTGTTATTTTATATTTAAAGTAATATTTATTTTGATTGTTAATTTAAATTTAATCATATCGTAGTGTTAAATTTATTGTTATGCATCGATGAAAGTAATGTTTTATTATTGCCCCCCTCCTTTTTAAAAAAAAAAAAGAAAAAAAAACTGAGAGACAGGTATAAGGTGGATAAGATAAGGTTTCTTTTAAATATCAATGTGGTTTTCAATAGTATTTTTGTTGTTGATAAAATAGCACATATAAAGCTTATACTATTATTATAAAATAAAAAACAATAGATGAAGTCACTGTCACTCAGTTTCTGATTAATTGGTCGAGAATGGTTAGCTAAAGCATTTAATTATTTTTATGAGATGTCATGTCAAATAAAATTTACGGAAAAGGGCTAAAAATATCCCTGAATTATTTGAAAAGGTTTAAAAATACCCCTTGTTCATCTATTTAGCTAAAAATACCCCTCAATCCACCTTTTTGGTCCATTTTTACCCTTAAAACTAACATCCCTTTTTTCTATTAATTTTTATTATTACATTATTTATTACGTGGCAACTCTCTATTGGACAAAATTAAAATCTCAACCCACCAAATTTTTCCCTCCTGCCCCGACCCAATTCCAATGCCCCATGACCCAAACCCAATTGAAAAAATTCATTAGCACACAAAATTATGCATCTCTCTTTCACCTGAACTTGATCCCACTTTTTTCTTCTTATTCAAAGCTTAAAATTCAGGTATTTTAAAGGCTAAAATTCTGGCTCAAACATACTCCAAAGTTGATATACGTTTAGAGAGATCCTGCGAAAATCTGCAACACAATACTGATAATAATGATCCCGAGAGCTCGAAGAGAGACCAAATACATGTGATATCAATGTTCTGATTAATCACTACTAAATACATATGATTCCACTCTTATCTGAGGTAGCCAAAGGTTTACCAAGATCACTCCATGGACAACAACGTATTAGGGATGTGTGTTCTTTCAATTAGCTTACCATTTTAGCATTGATATCGACCAAATATGAACAAGTCCATCAACAGAACCAGCAGTAACATAACTGCCATCTGCAACGATACAAGATCAGCTTCAATTAGATGCAATTCGATTTGCATTTGCTCCGAAAGTGCCACAAATTTCTACCTTCAACAAGACCGAAACGAATACTCTTATTGTAGTAGAAATCAGGACATTTTAGCCAAATTTTTAGCCTTAAAATTGCTGAATTTTAAGCTTTAAAGAAGAAAAAAAATGAGATTTTGTTCAGGTGAAAGAGAGATGTATAATTTTGTGTGCTAATGATTTTTTTTAATTGGGTTTTGGTCATGGGGGCATTGGAATTAGGTCAAGGCAGGAAGGGAAAGTTTGGTGGGCTGGGGTTTCAATTTTTTCAATAGAGAGGTGCCACGTAATAAATAATAATAATAAAAATTAATAGAAAAAAGGGATGTTAGTTTTATGGGTAAAAATAGACTAAAAAGGTGAATTGAAGGGTATTTTTAGCCAAATATATGAATAAGAGATATTTTTAAACCTTTTCAGATAGTCCAATGGATGTTAAGTTAATGAATGTTAATATATGGGGTAAGTTTGAATTGTCTCTATCATGATAAGATAAGAAAAAAATACTTTAAAGAGAAAAAGAAGAAAACGACAAAGGAAATTCTTAATAAGGTCATGTCAATTTAAGCAAATATAAATACTACCATAATTTAGATCGAAGAATAATACAAATTTTAGTAACTTGACAACTACTGATTAACAACTGGGTCTCTCCCTTGAATCCTATTAATCATGTGGAGTTAACTTAGGGTTCGATTGAACATGTGATATGAAATTATAACAAGAAATTATTGGATATAAAGTTAAAGTTTTATTTGGATACACAATTTAGATTTTTTAAGTTGTATTTTTTCTCATAAATATGAAATTTTACAAGTTGTGAAAATTATTAATTTTTCTCCAATTCTTATAAAATGTTATCAAATGAGCATACCATAGTTCATAATAGGATGTTGTAATATCTTAAGACACTGCATTGCTAAATCACGAATCTCCATATTTTTTTATAAGTAAATATTTGCGATAACAAATTTTCAAATACACATAATTTATAAAAATTCACTAGTCAACAATAATAATAAATAATTATTCTTTAACATAATTCTTTCACATGAAATAAACTTTTTAAAAAGTTAAAATCATGATTTTAAATTTTAAATTATATTTTCTTTTTTTTGAGAATTTGAAATTTAATATTATAATTTTAACAAACGCTAACGCAATATCGAATAAACCCTTAAAGTAAAAATAAAGTTAACATCAGATCAATAGGAGAAGAAAAAGAAAAAGGAAAAAAGAAGCCTTTGAGTTGATTTAGGAATGGACATGGGGCCATTTTCCACGTGTCGATGCACCATAGTTCTGACCCACCGATTCCTTTGTCGGCAAATATTCGATTAAAAATGGTGGGGGGAAAAGTCATTTTTCCAGAAAAGTTACTAGTAATCATTTTTTACGTATTAGTATCCGTGGATGCACGAATAATATTTAAGAAAAAATCATAAAAAAATAAATAAAAAACAACTTAAATTTGCAAAAATATATTATACAATAAATATTACTGTATATAATTTAGGTCAAGAGTGTGAAAGTATGTGGTCGGATATTGGGGCAAGGGGCAGAACCAATCAGAGTGAAATATAATGCTGTTGCTTACTTATGAAATTTATTTCTAAAAAGTTTTTCTTTTTTTCAGATTATCCAAAAAATAATCCGAAGATAATATTCTTTTGAAATATTTTTGACCAACCAAATAAAAAGAAAAAATGAAATCATACCGAATGCACCCATTTTTTTTAAAGCGGACAATAACAATAGAATCGGATCCATTGCTGCTTATTTTAATTACGTTAGCTCTAACTAGTTCTGAAAAAGGATTGGAAAGAAGTGATTAGACATGACATGAATTAGGTTCAGCTTGTCGAAGACATGAATTTAGATAGAAAATTATGAAAGACACATGTTAGAGTACTAGAAGGGTAGTTAAATAGTTAAACGTTGTCTTGCTTACTCTCCTATATCATTAGTCATACTATTACTCTTATAATTACTTGCCCTTTAATTTGGTTAATACTTGGTTTCTTTTACACTTCAATTATGACTAATGTTAAGGTTGATTTGTCAGGTTAATGTGCAGTATTTTGTCATAATTTTCTTATTTTAGTTATTTCGTTCTCTCTATACTTCTTTGGATTATTTCTTCTTGAGTTGAGGGTCTATTGAAAACAGTCTTTTTACCTTTAAGATAATGATAACGGACTGCCTACATTTTACCTCTTTAAATTTACTTTGTGAGATTATACTGAATATATTATTATTATTGTTATTTTATAATATTATTGTGGTAGTTGACAGGCCAACGCGGCAGCACCGTGAGGCGCGTGGCCATTCAATGACTTTTATGGTGTTGGATAATGCATTTATCGTCATTTCGTTGATCTTAAATTAATGTCACGAGCTGATTATGGGAACTAATGAAGCATTTAGATTCGCCCACTCGCGCATAAATTAAGAAACCCTAAACATCTCTTCGTTACTCTTTGACCCATCAAAAACCCATTTCGTCTCAAATTTTCAAGTCATTAGTTATCAGAAAATCCATAAATTTATCACGAATTCTCACGTGGGCTGTCCTTTTCACTTCATTTGAAACTCTTCTCGTGATACTAAAAATGAGTAACCATGGCATTTTAGTAAATCTAAGCTCAACTTGGACCTGAAAATTTAAGAACCATATCCCAGAAAATTCGTCATTTCCTAGAACGGGATCTGAAATACTCAAAAGTTTCGCTATCCCAGAAAGTTTCGTTCACTTCTATTTGTCTATTATTATTTATCATTTTTAATATATTAATATTTTCTTATATTTTAACTTTAACATTAATTACTTATTTCTTAAATTATATTTCAAAATCTAATACTTTCTTTGTTTTATTCTATATGACACCCT
The DNA here is from genome assembly GCA_003996215.1 of Jaltomata sinuosa. NCBI lineage: Eukaryota > Viridiplantae > Streptophyta > Magnoliopsida > Solanales > Solanaceae > Jaltomata > Jaltomata sinuosa. The sequence continues at coordinate 189,641 of QJPP01000477.1, read as the reverse complement.
TTAATTTGGCACGATATTTAAGAGGAAAAAAAAAGTTAAAACTTATGATTCATAATAATTCTTAAATATTTGTGTAGTTATAAATTATTTTATTAAGGGTAAAAATAAAATTTCAAAGTTATATTTTTCATAATTATAGAAAGATGATATTATTTTTACAATGGACTAAAAATAAAAGTGTCACGTAAAATGAAATAGAGAAAATATTAAATACTATCAATTAATATAAATATTATAATAAATAATTATTTTAATTATTCTTTTTTAAAAAACGTGTAAAATTCAAAATGAATATGTAAAAGTGATCGAAGAGAGTATACTTTATATGCGTGCCTTTATTTCTACCCGTCCGATTCTCTAAAAACTAACTAGGGCAATTAGCTGGGTAAGATCAAGATCTCCAAATGTTTGCCACGTGTCAATCAAATTTTGTCAACAGAGCATCATTGGTGACAAGTTAGTATCCGAGCCGAAGTGTTTACAGCTGTCAGCTGGTGTTTCCAAGCCAACTAAACACAGTTAAATTGTAGTCGGCTTTGTGGGCCCTATAAACCTGTACTTATACTTATCAATGATAAGCAGTAGGGATTATCAGATTAGTACGTCTAGCTATCCAAATAGAGATCACAATTTCCTACAACTAACGTCTCGGCGAAAGAAAGTATTTTTCATTTTCTCGGCGATACGATAAGGAGTATTGAGAAAAAGGGACACACATAATAGACTTCTATATTTATATACCTATTTGCGCCTCGAGTTCGTCGTTAATTTGTCCCATTTTGCATTATCTGGGTTTTCATTTTTCTCCTCGCTTCTCCTTCTTCTTCTTCCATGGATCTATCTCTTCTTCTTTAAGGTGAATGAACCCTCTGTAAACCAGTGTACGTATATCTATCTGTAATATGTTTCATCGAATATTTTACTTTTTTTTCTCAGTGTTTCCTTTTCGCTTTAATTTCTCCACTTTCTCTCTCTCACTCGCTCGCTTTTGGTTTTCATTTGGCCCCCCCCTTTCCCTTTGCATCTTCGATTTCTGTGGATTTAAAGCTGCTTTTCTGTCTCTGATCCCCCAGAACAAAAACCCCCTTCTTTCCCAAGGGTGAAAAATCAGTTCTTTTTGTATTTGCGTCGGTGGGTGAAAATGGAGTTGTGTTTCTTGTTAGATTGAAGATTACTTCAATGATCGGATTCTGGTTTGGGTTTTAATTGTTTTGGATCTCTTTTCATTTTTTCTCCCCCTTTTTACTTTTGATATATTTTTTGGGGATTAGTTTAATTTTTGAACAGTACTACTTTGAGTTTGGGGGCTTGTGTCCGGCAATAATTAAATGCTTAGATATTTAATGATTTAAATAAAGTTAGTGGGAGCTGACAACATATTTAATCATATGGATTAGTTATTTCTTTATTATTATTATTATTATTATTATTGTTATTAGTTCTGGAGTTTTTAGTTAAAATAAAAAAAATTCATTTATGGAATTTTGCAGATCTACAAATACACGGTTTTTTTCTTACTTAGTTCTGGGTTTGAAGACGAGGTAGTTGAAGCAATGTCATCTCTCAGTAGAGAGCTTGTATTCTTGATCTTACAGTTTCTAGATGAGGAAAAGTTCAAAGAAACAGTTCACAAGTATGTACCTTTTTCAATTTTAATGCTTCCAATTTTAGCAAATTATGAGCAGTTAACTTTTTACATTCTTCACTGGTGGTTTTGCAAGTGCAACACATTGCTAAAAGGGCATTTTTTTTTTGTCCTTTTATTTGTTGGTATAGGCTTGAGCAAGAATCTGGATTTTTCTTTAACATGAAGTACTTTGAAGATGAAGTGCATAATGGTAACTGGGATGAAGTTGAAAAGTATCTATCTGGTTTTACCAAAGTGGATGACAACCGTTATTCCATGAAGATTTTCTTTGAAATAAGGAAGCAAAAGTATCTTGAGGCATTGGACAAGTAAGATTTTATCTTTTTTTGGAGGAAATAGTTTCTTTCCCCTGATTTACATATTGATGAATTGGGTAATTTTGAGTTTGTGATAGGCGTGACCGGTCCAAGGGTGTTGAAATTCTTGTAAAGGATCTTAAAGTTTTTGCATCTTTCAATGAGGAGCTTTTCAAGGAGATAACTCAGCTGTTGACACTAGAGAATTTCAGGTACTACTACCTCTATATAATTTGTCAATGAAGATAGAACCCTTTTCTAAACGTGTGTGTAATTAAGTGGCCTGATCAATTTGTAGGGAGAATGAACAGCTGTCCAAGTATGGAGATACTAAATCTGCACGAGCTATTATGTTGGTTGAGCTAAAAAAGCTTATTGAAGCAAATCCCCTGTTTCGTGACAAATTGCAGTTTCCCAACCTCAAAAATTCAAGATTACGAACTTTGATTAACCAAAGGTGATGTCCTTGTGACACTTCAGCATTCGTTTTGAAAGCCATAGTGGCCTAACTACAGTGCCAGAGCATATTGTACCAAGCCAAACTTAGCTATCCTGTATTTACCTGTTCACAACACAACTTGAGCTATAAATCCTTTAGGACCTTAGAACTGCTATGCAAGTAAGCAGTTCATGATATTGATCCATGTAATTATCTTAGAATTCATGATGTAAGTATTAGTCAGCATCAATGTAACCTGCCTGTCGTTATTCAAGTAAACTAGCTATGCTAGGTTATTGTAAATTGGGAACTGACAATGAATGCATGCTGCAGCTTAAATTGGCAGCACCAACTTTGTAAAAATCCTAGGCCAAATCCAGATATTAAAACTCTTTTCGTGGATCATTCTTGTGGACAACCAAATGGTGCTCGAGCTCCATCACCGGCAAACAATCCGTTGCTTGGATCAGTGCCAAAACCAGGCAGCTTCCCTCCTCTTGGTGCACATGGGGTTGGTTTTTGGTACAGCTTACTTGCTACTTACGTTTAACCTCTAAGAGTTTTGCTTATTCTGTTACAAACTTTATTCAGCCTTTCCAACCTGGGCCAGCGCCTGTGGCAGCTCCTCTTGCTGGGTGGATGTCCAACCCACCCACTGTATCTCATCCAGCAGTTTCTGGTGGACCTATGAGTCTTGGTCCTTCATCTATTCCAGGTATCACTTCAGGTTTAAGCAAGCAACTGAAAGTCATTCTAAAGACAGGTCTCCTATGGAAATATACAATTGTGAATGACGAACGGCTAAAATGTTCAGTCATCACCTAGTCATGATTATAGTGCCCTTGCAGTAGAACAGTCTAATCTCAAGTTGTCATGAGGAATTCCCTTCATATTTTCTGTATACAGACAGAGGATTCCCTTCAATTCTGGTCAATTTTGATAGATTTTGTTTCCAATCCCTTTTTCTTGAGTAAATCAAACGAACTCGTATTGAGATCAAGGTATTAGAAAACAGAAGCGAATGAAATTGGTCTACATGGGATTAACAAATTTGTTTGACAAATTATACAACGAGTTTGGTTGTCTCATGAAACCACCATTAGATTTCCTGTGGGTTATTCTCGCTCTCTTAACTGGTGATTTACTGCATTCCCTTCTGTAGCTTCTCTTAAACATCCCAGGACTCCACCAACAAATCCCTCTATTGATTATCCATCTGGGGAATCTGATCATGCTGCCAAGAGAACTAGGTCACTGGGAATATCTGATGAGGTACTAGGCTCTTCGATCCTTCAATCATTCTGTCAGCAATATTCACATTTTCTATCGTTGCTTCACTTTCTTTTCTTATTGTTCATTATACAGGTTAATCTTCCTGTGAACGTGCTACCTATATCATTTCCAGGGCAAGGTCATAATCAATCTCTTAGTGTACCTGATGACTTTCCCAAGACTGTTGCAAGAACATTAAACCAGGGATCATCTCCCATGAGCATGGATTTTCATCCTTCTCAGCAGACGTTGCTTCTAGGTCTACATCTTCTGAATGCTCTTCTTTATCAACATAATCTATTTGTCAGTACATATTTTTTGGCAGTTGCATTTGTCATGACTTCCTATGTTACAAACTAGTTGGCACGAATGTTGGAGATATTGCATTATGGGAAGTTGGTTCAAGGGAGAGACTGGTGTTGAGAAACTTCAAAGTCTGGGACTTGGGTGCATGTTCAATGCCATTACAGGTTCCTCTTTTTTTTTTTTTTTTTTTTTTCGGTTTCCTTAGATAGAAATGACCCCCCTTAATTCAATGAGATTCATCTAATCTGATCTAAACAATTTCTTAACTGAACTCAGACTGCTTTGGTAAAAGATCCTGGCGTCTCAGTTAACCGTGTAATATGGAGCCCCGATGGTTCGTTATTTGGTAAGCTTTCATGAAAGGCACATTTCCCATCTTACTGTAGTGCACTGTCAAAAAGAAGTTGAATGATCTCTTAGAATGACTTTTTCTATTGAGCAGGGGTTGCATACTCTAGGCACATCGTCCAAATATATTCCTATCACGGGAATGATGACATACGTCAGCATGTGGAGGTATAATGTGGTGGTACTATGGCTCTTGCCCTGGCGATAAAATTCTGAATAATTTTCACAGTTCAGACTGGTAATGCTTTTGCAGATTGATGCTCATGTTGGAGGCGTAAATGATCTTGCATTCTCTCACCCTAATAAGCAGCTCTGTGTTATAACATGCGGAGACGACAAAACTATAAAGGTTGGTAAGGCATAAATATCGCTTTGTTGCCTATTAGTAGTATTGTTTAGTGACCACGTTGTTTCTTTTTCTTCTATGTATTACTATCTGATGTTTCACTTGCTTTGTATCTTGCTATTTTGCTGTCATATTTTCTTGCTACCATGTTTCAAATCTTTTTCATGTCTGTCGAGCCGAGGGTCTATCAAAGACAACCTCTCTTCCCCACAAAACATCCTACCCTCTTTAGACCCCACTTGTGGGATGGGTATGTTGTTGCCTATGAACGACACTTTTGTGTAGGGGAATAATTGCTTGTTCTTTCCAACGCTTGCTTATTTCTAGGTTTGGGATGCCACATCTGGTGCAAGACAATATACATTTGAGGGTCATGAGGCACCTGTATACTCTGTGTGCCCTCACCATAAAGAGAGCATTCAGGTAAGGATATTGTTGTGATATCTCTTGTACAATACTAAAGGTTTAGCGGTCTGCTCTGTTGCACCTGTGTTGATAACTTCCTTCTTCAGTTTATTTTCTCTACAGCATTAGATGGAAAGATAAAAGCGTGGTTATATGATAATTTGGGATCTCGAGTAGATTATGAGGCTCCTGGTCGTTGGTGCACAACAATGGCATACAGTGCTGATGGAACTAGGTTGATTCTGCTTGATGCATTGTGTTACTGCTACATAACATATTTTGCTAAAGTCGCTTGAGAATAATAGTTTTTTCTTCAATCTCTAATTCTCTCTTCTTTACTGCCTTTTTTTTTGGATGGCGTGTTGGTCGGAAAATTGCAGACTGTTTTCATGTGGAACCAGCAAAGATGGGGAGTCACACATTGTTGAGTGGAACGAAAGTGAAGGGGCTGTTAAGAGAACATATCAAGGGTTTCGGAAAAGATCGCTGGGTGTTGTGCAATTTGATACAACTAAAAATCGATTTTTGGCAGCTGGTGATGATTTCTCAATCAAATTCTGGGATATGGACCATGTTCAACTCTTGACAAGTATTGATGCTGATGGAGGTCTTCCAGTAAGTTTATTTTGAGGTTGACTGAGAAAATTGTGGTATTATACTATGTTCTAACTGCTTTTTCTTTTGTATCAATAAATTATTCAAGGCAAGCCCTCGAATTCGATTCAACAAGGATGGTTCTCTATTGGCTGTTTCTGCTAATGAAAATGGGATAAAGATTTTGGCAAATAATGATGGTATTCGTTTAGTACGCACTTTTGAGAACCTAGCTTATGATGCTTCCAGGGCATCTGAAACTGCAAAGGTACTTGTTATCCTGTTGATATAAATCTTGAGGTTCCATTTTTTCTTTACACAAACTTGACCAGGTGTCCTTTGCTTTAATATCATGCAGCCTACAGTAAATCCAATTTCTGTAGCATCGGCAAACAATTCTGGATTTGCGGATAGGGTGGCCTCTGTTGTTGGCATCAGTGGAATGGTTTGTAAATATAACTCCCGAAATGTGATTTGCAAAATAAGTTCTTGTTTGTTTTCATCAGGTCACAGGCCCATGGAAAATTATATATGAACATACACACACTTTTTCCTTAAATTGGTTTTTGGACATGTGCATTGCACGTGTATCCCATACTAATTAATAGATCACGTGATAATTTGTAGTTGTATCCCATGCTAATTAGTAGATCACGTTATAATTTGTAGTTGTATACAGTCGCATTTTTTCACCTTTTATATTTTAATTAAAACTGGTATAACCTTTTCTCATTTGTTTAAATCCCACTTTTTTTGCTTACCATTGTGTGTTGTTTCATTCATAATGTTAGTGTTATTATAAATTCAGTACAATGAAATGTTTGAACAATTTCAATTTTCCGGATCTTCTAATATATCAAATATTCAACTTGACAATTTGCTTATTTTTTTTATACGTAAATAACAGAGTCTACATTTGCTTATGAACGTTGGCTATGGTTGTGAATACTTCACGTTTCTGCCTTGTCTTTACGAAATTATAGCCTCCTTTTTATAATCTTAGTAGACCGTTGTCAAGTTAATAGTACACATATGCAAAGAAGTGTTAGTAATTTATGATAAACATATAGTTAACAATTATTGAAATTAAAAAACAATAATTAATGATATCTTTAAAAGTCTAAACGATAGCTACCTACAAGTAAATTACATTGAATTTTTTTTAACCTCTTCTCCTAATCTTAGAATCAAGAAAACATGAGGGGATATCACGTAAAAATCCTTAAACTTCAAGAATATACAAAAAAATTAAAAGATAAATAGAAAAAAGAAGTAAATAGCTCATAAAAGAGATACAGTTTTAGTAGTTTCAGCAATAAAATAAGAGATACAATTTTAGTAATGGTCGTGATTGTGAATGGCCCATGCAACAAAATTGCTTAAAGGACATACAAGCTACAAATGATGAAGTAACTCAGAGGAAACATTTTTACCAAATAACAAAAGCAGAAAACATAAAAAATAAAAAAGTTACAACAAAAAAATTGTGTATTTCATGATTCCAAGTGAACCAAAAATACTTTCACTACCCTCATTTATTTTCAGTTCATTCTTCTTTTTGCCTCTTCAGTCTCATGAAACTTCTCCTGCAATTCACATTATTAATCATTTGCTTATTAAGCTTATATATGTATGGACCTAATATGAAGCCAGTGAACAAAATAAATAGCTAAGAGGTAAGAGCTCAACTTCTATGGGTTTATACTAATTAAGAGTTCAAATGAACATCTTAAGAACACCTAAAAGACAGATAAATATTTGCTAACACTAAATTGAATTAAAAAAAGCTAATACGCATACCTCCAAAGAGTCTTGTTAAATAGATCGTTGTCTTTCTATTGCTATGGACTATGGTTAACAAAGTGTAAGTCTCCTTATATAATATAACTATCAAAAAGATTATTGTGACCCTTAAAATTCTTCTATAAGTTCATTAGTTTCTTGATAAATTAACGACTTTAAATAGAGACGAAGGGGAAAAGAACCAAATAATTAGAGATTTTAGCCAAATGAAAGGAAACAAAGCAATAACTATTGAAGAATTGATTTCTTTATTTTTTCATGTGAACGTTGGCTATATATTAGATTTTATGAACACAAAGCATGTGAAAAGAAGTGAATGGATAGTTTTAATAGTTGAAGCTAAAATGTCAAGGACTTAAGTCTAATTAATAGTGGAAGATGTAAAAATTCTTACCTTGTAGCCAATTTTAGACTTCATTTACTTTGAAATATGTTGGATCATAATCTTTGTAGTAAGTAAGTAGATTACTGATCTCTTTACCAAGCCTCTAATCGTTTTTGTAGGCTGGTCCGGTCTATTGCTCTTTCCTTGTGCCTATTTCGCTGGCCATTGAGTGTCATTTATTTCCTCATGAGTTGTATCTGGGGGAGTACTTTGCCAATGCTACGGGGTTATGTAAAAAAGAACAACTTATCTAAATCAATTAATTAATAATGCATGTATACGCACATAGGAAGCCAACTATATACAATAAATTAGGCACATGGGCAGTAGACAGGGAGACAAAAGACCTAAACCACTCCTAGTTCCTCCACTCAATTCATGCAATTGTTCAAGTGCCTTTTATTTATGCATACAATTTATCGTCATTATTATTAATTTTTTAGTTTTTCATTTATGAGGGATAAGAAAATTCCACTGTAAAGGTTTTCATTACTATTATAAAAGTTTATATAATTACCAAGGAAAAAGAACAAATCGGGTGCTTCTTAATTAACAGACACTTCCATAAAGAACAATATACATGTTGATGAATGTCCATTGGATCTTTTTTATTCTTACCTGATGTCTGGTGCCCGTTTTGAGATCCAACTAATTCAGCTTTTGCGCATGAAAGTCCCACTTTGATAGTAAAGCATTTCCTATCAATGATAATTCTCTATTCCCAAAGCACAAACCTAGAATTTTGTTAAGGCCTTAAGGGTGGAGGGGTACTTGCCGGCCCACCGCAACATTTGATGGTAATACTAATAGGAATTAACACAGAAGAAAATGAATTTACCTGTTAAAACAACTTTAATGGCATTCCTTCTTTGTTTATTCAGGAAAGTTCCTATATTACCATCTACTGCTCTTTCCTCCATTGTCTAAATACCGATTGTGAGATAAAGCAAATTTAGATGAAAGTAAACTTTTAAAGGTAATGCTTATTGATAGTATTGATTTAAAATCCAATATTAATAAGCTGATCATTTCCTCCCATATTAAATGAAATAAAGTTATTAGCAATTTAAGTTGGTATGTAATGACTTCCTTGAATGGATGAAATAATTTATTTTTTGTATTCATTACAAAAAGGCATGTAAGATTTATGGTATAATAATGAATTATATAAGCAATTATTACATTTTTTTGACAAAATGACAGACCAAGAAGTCTTGCCTGCTTTTCATGTCAATATCATCTACTACTTATATATATTTTACGTCTATTGACTTTGTAAGAATGGAGATGCAAGAAATGCGGTGGATGTAAAACCCCGGATTAATGAAGAGCCTAATGACAAATCCAAGATATGGAAGCTCACTGAAATTAGTGAATCATCACAGTGCCGGTCCTTGAAGCTTCCTGAGAACCTCAGAGTGACTAAGGTATAATCTCCATGTCTCTTGATTCATGAAATATCTAATTGTATTTGTTATCTCATTTTCAAGACTTGGAAACTGTTCCATTGAACATACTGATAGCAGATAATTCATGTATAGAATGAGATAACAAACTTTTCCATTGAACATACAAACTGATGCACATTAAGCCATAGCTCGTCTTCCTTCAGGTTTTAAGGATGGAATAATGTTTGTCACAACGCCTTTCTGCACAATCTGACATGATCAAGGCGTGTGACATCAGAACATGCCATCAGCAAATGAAATTGTTAGGTTAAGTTGAGTGGAAATGAACCATATGATCCAGCAGTGTGTTGCTTCTCTTTCCATGTGAAGATATGAGTTCTCCTCCTGTTTGGGAGGGAAGGGCTCTTAATTTCGCGTTTCGTCTCTTTTCTCTATCTTGGTCTCCAGATGTGATTCTATTGAAATGAAATTAAAATTCCAAAAGAGGTGATCATTCAGAACATCATGGGAGGCTCAAGGCCTCCTAAACGAGGTTTAGAACCTATACATTCTGTGTATAAGTCTCTTTTCTTTTCCCTAATAGATTGTTCAATATATAGTAAAAGAAGAGTGGACGTTCAAGTATCACTTTCTGCTCCTTCAGAGATCTTTCTGTCTTTATCCTTTGAGATTGTCTAGATCAGAGCAAAAGGCCTCTAAAATTTGTGTGCAATGATTTGACAACTTCAATAGTGTCCAACTTTGGACTAGAAATAGTAACTAAACGTCTGCTTGGTATTTCAAGTTCATGTCTTAAGTCCTTTCTACTGAGTTGTAGCCATGTACCTTCCCCTTACCACACAATTTGGAAGCTGTTGTGTCTCCGTGACTGCACAACATGGATGTGAGGGCATTGTAATCAGATATTGAACAGAAAATTTCATGGTGAATTCTCACTAGGAAACAATACTTAACTGGAGATTTTGTTTAGTTGTCAATATTTCTTCCCTGGTTTGTTTCAACTGTATTAGTTTTAATGATACAGTTTCTGATTTTGATTCAATTTGATTACTCCAGATATCAAGGTTAATATATACGAACTCTGGTAATGCCATCTTAGCATTAGCATCAAATGCTATTCACCTGCTTTGGAAGTGGCAAAGAAATGAACGCAATTCAAGTGGCAAGGTAAATGGACACCAAAATCGTTGCTTTCTCCATTTTGTACAGAAGTGATTCTGAGAAGTGTGTCAATCTTTGTTTAGGCAACAGCCAGTGTTTCACCTCAATTGTGGCAACCTTCAAGTGGCATCTTAATGACAAATGATGTGCACGAACCTAACCATGAGGAAGCTGTCTCCTGCTTTGCTTTGTCCAAGAATGACTCGTATGTGATGTCAGCATCTGGTGGAAAGATCTCCTTGTTCAACATGATGACATTCAAGGTATAACAAGATTGTCTTCTTTTTATTTCTACCCTTTACTCAAAGATCCTGTGCTGAATTATTATCTTATGGGATGCAGACAATGACAACTTTCATGCCTCCACCTCCGGCAGCAACTTTTCTAGCATTCCATCCTCAAGATAACAACATTATTGCTATCGGCATGGATGATTCTACCATTCAGATATATAATGTCCGAGTGGATGAGGTATGATAAAGATAAACAAGAAGTTTTTGTTGTTATTGGCAGTCATCAGAATTTCATGTTCTTGGGTCAGTTACCATTTATTGTTATTGACTAGATGTCAGTCTCTTGATGAAGGTTAAAAGCAAGCTTAAAGGCCACTCTAAAAGGATAACTGGCCTCGCCTTCTCTCATGTGCTCAATGTGCTAGTTTCCTCGGGAGCTGATTCTCAGGTTAATGACTTGATACTCTTGGCTATCATGTAGTATTTGATTTATTTCTCAGTGTTTTGTTAAACTATTCTCATGATTTATGTGCAAAATACATGTGTATGATAGATTGCATTTTCTCTCCTAGCGATTTCGCATATATACACTCTCCATCCCCATTCAATGTCAAGCCAATTGACTAGGCGTGGGAACTAGAAGTAATTTCACTGCATGTCATATTTGATGATAAAATATCTATAAAGGTAGATGAAGAATAAGATCATTTCAAGCTCTAAATAAAAGCTGGATGAGTTCTGATTGTTTTGAAAATTTTCAAAAATCATACATGAAGTAGTTGTTTTAGAAGTGTTTCAAGCATTTTGGAGGACACCAAAATCTAAAATATATAGCCTACAGATGAGCAGAGTATATTGCAAGTTATATCCTTTTGCATAATTTCCTCTCTGCAGTCGTGAATAAATTTTTGGCATTTTTAATGTCTTTTATTGGTGACAAATGCTAAGCCTATATCCGCGTCTCAAATGATCATTAATCTATAAGAAGTTACATTCTGCATTTCTGACACTCTTTAAAGGGGTAACTATATATTTATATTTCTCTGTGCTCTTATCCTTTCGTATTCATCAACATTATCTGCTTTTGTCCAGCTGTGTGTATGGAGCACTGATGGGTGGGAAAAGCAGAGGGCTAGATCCTTGCAGCTAGCGGGGCGATCGACATCTCAATCAGATACCAGAGTGCAGTTTCATCAGGATCAAACTCATTTCCTGGTTGTGCATGAGGCACAGATTGCAATATATGAAACGACAAAGTTGGAATGTTTAAAGCAGGTAAGTCCTCTCACCGACAGCAGTTGGTTATTAAATGCCATCGGATCTCAACAATTAATACATTATATCTTCTTCTACAGTGGGTTCCGCGTGAAAGTGCTGCCCCAATTTCTCACGCCACATTCTCATGTGATAGCCAGCTGATATATGCCAGTTTCTTGGATGCAACTGTGTGCGTATTCACTGCAGGGCACCTCCATATGCGATGCCGTATTATTCCTTCAGCTTATCTATCACCCAGTATTAGGTATTTTTTGCTGCCCTGCTAACTTATTTACTGCTTTAATTTTAAGATATTCTGCAATCCACTATTGACGACAAAAAACGTCGTTTTTCTAATAGTTAGACTTCCATGAGCTAGAATAGTGAACTCACTATCAGAACAATATCCAGGCCTGAAGTCTGAACTGCAACTTATCACGGATAGGGGAAAAATATATCCACAAGCTTGGCCATTGGTACAAAGATATCAACCAATGCATGGCTATGTTGAAGCATAATGTACATTTAATCCATACAAGAGGACTACAAAATTCACCGTCTTAGACCATCTTCTTTCTTAAAAAAAATTGACCATGTGGGATGAATATTTCAAAAGAATTTCATTTTGAAATCATGTATTTGTAAAATCATGTTATTACAATGAAGTGGGGCATCTGACTGCCAGGATTAACATTTCTAGCATCACTGGAATATCTCTCGGAATACTATGTTTCAGGTGTTCGATTTTTGCAACTTCGATGCATCTCCGTGTCCGCACAATAAGTAAATTTATGTGTCTGATATCCTCAGGAAGTAATGTTATAGTCAATTCACCAAACAGATTTCATCTCTGATATTTGAAGTAATTTTAATCTCGTCATTTTTCTGCAGTAATTCAAATATCCACCCCGTTGTAGTTGCAGCACATCCACAAGATCCAAACCAGTTTGCATTAGGTCTGTCAGATGGTAGTGTTCATGTTTTCGAACCACTTGAATCTGAAGGAAAATGGGGCGTCCCTCCGCCACTTGAAAATGGATCAGCAAATGGTATGCCAGCTGCTCCATCGGTTGGAGCTTCAGGCTCCGATCAAGCACCAAGATGACAAAGAAGCCACTGGGCAAACAGTCTTGTGTGTTGTTTTGTTGGATCTTACCCAAATTTCAGTTCAGACTGACGAGTAAATGTTCGTTCTAGGAGACTAACCAGAAGCCTCCAAGTCAAAACATGAAGTGTATGTAACTCCCCAAAAGTTTGTGTTCTTTGCAATTGGCAGGGAAGAAAAATCTTCAGTGGAGTTAGGAGACCTAGGACTAGCCACAGCTTAAGATTTCACTTGGTTTTTACACCAACATTGTGGCTTTTGTTTGTGGTAATCTATTAGCCGCAGGACATAATTTAGCTCAGTACTCTCCAACATGTAAATCTCCAACTCATGAGGTAAGATGTAATGTAAAATGACTACTTTACTGTGATCTTTAGTGTAATGAGGAATTCCTCCTATCAGCTTTCTAATTCGAGTGATTCTTGAATTAGATTTTGGTAAGTCTTACCTCTCAAGGGTGAGGAAGTCCCTTTGATCTGTGACATCTTCTCAACCTCAAGTTATCGCGCCGTTCATGAACATAAGAAGCATTGTTTCTTTAATATCCGGTGGCTGTCATAAGTGGTTAAATCCTTTTGCCCTGAAATGGAGCTATTTGTTCAATTGAATACATAAAAAAGAGCTTGATTCCCTGATTAGGCTCATAGAGAAGGGGACATATTTTTGTCAGAATACTAAATCTTGAGCTCTTCGCTGGCTGTGTCAAGATGAATTGTATTAGACAGATGCAGAGTAAAAGAGTGACATAAAACTAGTTTGAAACTTTTTTCTGATGAATCTACAACATAAGTTAGTTTGTTGCTAAGGCGCTTGATAGAATCTATAGGACATGCCAAGTAAAATTCTTTAGCGAGAAGGAAGTTCTCAGTATATAAATGCCATAAAAGGTGTACGAAGAAATCATACGTAAGTGTGAGAATAATGAGAAGTTACACAAAAAGAGACTATGGTGCATGTTGTTCGTAGATAACGAAGTCGAAACCTGTTATAACGTTCTAAGAAAAATAAGAGCGCTAAGGCGCCTAGATAAAAGATTAGATAACATATCTATAGCAATATAACCACCATAAGACTAATGAAAACAAAATAAAATTAGATGAGATTATGGTGTCCAAATTTAGGCAATTCAAACATTTAAATTCATTCTACCTCCGTCACAATATAAAAATCAAATGGCCAAAATACAGGTGTGATGAATGAATGTTACGCAATAGGAAAAAGAAAGCCAGCAAATTGCTCTCATTTCTTCAATAGAAACAATTGCCCAAGGAGTATATTGACCTAACATGTGCACACGATGAATCTTAATAGAAATGCATTTCTCCAAATGAATGTGCGCCCACATAAAGTAGTATCTAAATTGGTACATCATATCATATAAGTACTAGTAACATCAAGAATAGCAGCACGTCATACGAGATTGTGCAACCATACTTGCAAATTGAAAGGGAGGTAGAAACTCAGAAGAATGAGGAAAAGGCATGACCAGGGGCGTATACTCGGATTGTTTGAACCGTCCCAACCGTTCAATCAACCAAATTGACAACGAAAACAGGCCCTCTGTTATATATGGAATGTGAGGTGGATATGCGCTACCAGTCCAGGGAGCCCAGACGGTGGAAGAGCCAGGGGAGGCCGGGTCAGTGAAGGCACACTGTCATTACACGATGAGTAAGGTGCGGAGCTACACTTTAAAGACAGATTCACTAGATTCCGACCTTCCCGCTGCTCGAGATTTTAAAAAGATTTTTTCCCGCATCGGAACAAGACCCACTATACTAGATTTAGCCAATATGTAAACCACTATAATGCACTCACCAGTAGGTACGCCAAATATAACATATAATTAGAATATATAGCCAAAATAGATCACACGACCAATAATAAGGCCTTGAACCCACAATTGAGTGCTGAACAAAGAATAAAGCACAAAGATACGTCCATGGAATATTCATCCAAACAAAGTTCCTTAGGCAAGTGTTCATGAGCAACAGAAATGGTACAAAAGCCAAGCATTTCATGATATTGTTCATCAACTTGCCTAGGAAATAATCATTCATTTCCATATCTTAGCCGAACCCGAAAGCTTACTAAAGCAGAAACCCGACCAGAACCGCCAAAGTAGCATGGTGGCGCAACACCAATTCAGAATTCAGAAGTGGTTGCTGTTTTCATAATGGCATGACAACAAATATGTACAAAACCTATTTACCTCCACCCGGTGCCAAGGAAGCTTATCTACATTTTCCCTCATACTGAAGTGCCCAATATGAGAGAAGGCTTCATCTATGGCATGATGAAAAGACCAACCAAGATACAGTGAAGAATGACATCTAGCCAAATCTTCAACAGACAAATTATTTACAATTCAACAAATAACATAATTTATTGTTGATATATGTACAGCAGTTCCCCAACGCTGACTAGGTGGTCAAGTATCCTTGCACCATCTATTCGGGCCTGTAGTTCACCAGATTTGGGAGCTCAGTTGACTGGAGTTTCCTGATGTCATTTGCAGTTACCTTGCAGGATTCCAAGGTAAGTGATTTCAAGTTCTTGAGTTGCTTCAGATATTGCAACCCTGTACTTGTTACACGAGAATTTGAAACATTCAGAGACACCAGTTGTGTCAACCCTGCATTTTTGTACAGACAAACATAGATTCCGTTAGAAATTCAGAAATCAACTACTGTCCACTATGGGGAAAAGAATGGCTGTGACTAATTCTTAAAAGAACCACGAGATTGGTGCATCAATTGCTGTAACTGCACAGGATAAACAAGGGGAGGAAAAACTAAAAAGAACACCCGGCATATTGACTAAGCCAGCTACTTTGGCTAACAGCAAACAATTAAAGAAACCTGAGGTGGGATAAGATTAGAGATAATGTCATGTGCCCTTTGTCCACACTCGTAAAATTAAAGAGAACAAACAAGTCCATGGTACAGGAATAAAACATAGACATGAAACAATACCAGAAATCACTTCCAAGCTCTTATCCGTCAGGTGACTGTTTTGAGAAAGATTTAGCAGTGTCAAGGATGTCAGGTCCTTGATGTTCTTTACACCAGCATCGGTTAAACCTCCACCACAAATTTCCAGAGATCGCAGATTCTTAAAATCTATCAACAGATATAATTGACCAGAACAATCATAGTCAGAATTGAGACGCTTAGAAGTGATATACACATACTGAATTACTCCAGATTAAGCCTATGAACTGTGATTTTAGGATTCATATAAAGGAGGGGGGAGGGGGAGAGCTTGAACACTTTGAATAGCACAGCTGCATTAACACCTGCATATCAGGATTAACATTTGTTTCACATGAATAACAAGTTACCATTAGCCCAACAGGAATAACCTATTTTGCATATCCTTCATATTGCCAGCAATAGGACTATAATAAAAGCCCACGCCCTAAAGGAAAATAAACAGGATATAGGGGCAGGGCAGAAGGGGCAAGGGAAGCACCAAAAGCTCCACGGGACAGACTCAAATAGAAGGTAGAGCATCAGATGTTGCATAAAAGAGACTGATAGGACGTACATCGAAGATAGCTTGTTCCAGAATCGGTGATCCTAGCTCCAAAGAGGTCCAAGTGAGTTAGCCCAGTCAAGCCTGCATTTTGTAGGAACGATACAGGACAAATCAATTCTAATAAACACAATTCATACATATGACATAAGGCCTCACATAGTTGCTGCTTAATTTATGAAATATGTAAGCATTAGCTTGACACTACCAGTGTTTTGGACGGCGAAAGGCGACACAAGGCGACAAGGCTCTGCCTCGCCACGCGGAGAGGCGCTCGCCTTTTTGAAGTGCGGCGCCAATTAATACCAAAAAATTAAAATATTTAATTGCACATATAAATAATCAAAATCTCAATAGCAATAATATATTAGTAAATATTTCAATTCAAAAACTAAAAATAGATAGTTCATAGTAGCAAATATTTTCATTAGATTGAGACGCCATTGAAATTGTTGTTAATGATCAACAATTACGATCTTAATTATTAATTAGTATATTATATAACTAAATTAGAGAAAAAAACAGAGGAACAAAAGAAGAGAAAAAAATAGAGGAAGAAAAGAAGAGTTAAAAAACAAAGGAATAAGTGAAAAATCAGAGGAAGAAGAAGAAAGTAGAAAAAGAAATCAGAAGACGAAGTAGAAAAAGAAAGTAGAAGAAGAAAGTAGAAAAAGAAAAGAGAAGAGTTACTTACCGTTGCTGCCGCCTCATCGGAGACCGGAGTAGCGTCGCCAGAGTTGCTGCAGTCGTAGCAGACGCAGGCGCAACTCTGGTAGAGGCGGAATCGTAGCAGACAGTGGTGAGGGTAAATATGAAAACAAGCCTAAAATTACCTTTTATCTCTTCAAACCCTAGTTTTTTAAAAAAAATGAAAAGGCGAGCGCCACATCGCCATTTCGCCGCATCGCCACAGTCGCCATGCCGTCGCCTTTTCAAGGTGATGTCGCCACGAAGGTTGGAGGCGACACTGCGTCGGCTCGCCTCGCCACGTCGTTGTGGCGCTCGCCATTGATAACACTGGACACTACTATAATGCTAGAGAAGCAACCTATTTCAATAATTAAACAGAAACTATAAAAATATTCTAAGGCTTGCAAGTTCAACCAGTAAAATTAATAGCAAAAGAAAGAACAAAAGTTTTACGAATCAACTACTAGCGCACCAAGACAAATATCCAAAGAGGGGGATTCCATTCAAGTGATGGCAAGGAGGTCATTCACAAGGAGGAGTCGAGCAACGGAATTCCATGACTTGCATTTGAGGTTGAAGTGGGATGTCTTTGAAGAGATCAATAGACGGAGCTTACAAGGATTACAACCTCCTTGATGGAGTTTGAATAAGTAGACGATACAACACTTCACCAGGAGATGGGAGATGACTTTGGACAACCAAAAGATGAGTTTAGAGACTCTTAGATATCGAGGACTTCGACCTGTAGTCAAAGAGGCACCGGCTCAATGACCTGAAAGATGGAGGATGGCCAGCATCTGGACTTTGCCCTAATCAACCTCACTGACTAGCTGACAGGGCGGCATTACTTTGGCTTTGGACTTCCTCGTGTTTTCATAGATGTTTACGGGTCGCAAACCTATTTGAATTAGCCTATAAATAGCTCGTTTCAACATTAGTTGCGAGATCTTTGAAACTTAGACCTGTGAGGCACGGTAGATCCCTATGCTCTTTATTGACTGTCAAAAAGTTTCCAAGTGAGTGATTTTGCTGTAGGTGATCTTCTTCTTAACTTTGTACCTTTAGTTCATTAGGTAGAAATTTAGGAGGTAATTAATTTATAAATATTAACTTTCGTCTATTTCCTTAGGATCTTCGATGTCAATTTTATCTCTATCTACTACATTTCCCATCCTATTCCTTTTTTATTTTCAATTTCTTGTAAATTTGGATGTTGACATCTAGTATCAGGATCTTGGCTTGGGATTTTGTTCCTACAAATTCAAGTCCCTTAGATCTACCTTATCTATAAACTCAATTATTTTAAATCTATTAAATTTCAAACTGAGAAGTTACTTATTTAAGAAATCCTCCAAAAAGCTTTAGAAAGTCCTATATTTAATTAGTTATTGTGTTTCAATTTGTATTTAAAAATAATTAAATATCTATATTTTTTAAAGGAATATTTTATTTTAAACCTATTAGATTAGTAGCATGTTTGGTCAAGCTTATTTTTCTCCAAAAGTGCTTATTTTTACTCAAAAGTGATTATTTTTAAAAAATGAGTTGTTTGGCTAAACTTTTGGGAGAAAATAAGTGCTTCTGGGAAGTAGCAGAATCTGTTTTTCAGAAGCTAAAAAAAATAGTCTCTTCCTAAACACACTTTTTTTGAAAAACACTTTTGAGAAAAATATACTTAAAAGCACTTTTAAAAAGCATGACCAAACAATAATTGTTGCTCAAAAGTGCTTTTTAAAAATATTGGTCAAACACAAACTGCTTCTCATTAAAAGTACTTTTTTGAAAAGCGCTTATGAAAAAAGCACTTTTTAAAATAAGCTGATTTTAAAAGCTTGGCCAAACAGGCTATAGATTTCAAAGTGGGAAGTTACCACTTTAAGAAATCCTAGAATTTTTTTTAAAAAATCCTATAATTAAGAAAATAGTTTCACAGTATATTAAACCAATTTTAAAAGCAACCGCACATTTCGGGAAGAAGAAAAAAACTGCTGCAAGAAAATAATTAATTAGGTTAGATAATAATTAATTATCTTTTTAAATTTGAAAATATTAAATATATGTATTTTTTTTTAAATGAAGAATATACATGCGGTTACAACAACTCCCTGTGTATATTGTGCAATCATAATTCAAGGCAGGTATACAGATTTTTTTTATTTAGAAGTTATCATATTTTTATATTAATATTTAAACTTAAAAATAAAATATTAAAATTAAAAATTTCTGTCCTAGTTGATCCTGATTCGACATTAGAAGTATATTTATTTTTCCCCAATAACCGAATACTTTTGTCTGTAAATACTGCATATTTGATTCCATCAGATGCTAAAGTTGAATGATCGAAGTCTCCTTTAGGTTCAGTCGAAGAGATCGAAGCGAAGTCATCAATTCAATTAATTAAATAAACATATTTAAATTTAGGTTAAAAGATAAATATAGAATCCTAAAACCATGCAATCATAAACCAAGGCACGTATAACCCACCCACCCACCCCCCTTTCTTTTTTTGGAAATTATCAGATTTTATTAATATTTAAACTTAAAAATAAATTTTAATTAAACTAACATAATTGAATTTAAATTAAAAGATAAATATTGAGTCCTAAAAATGTGCAACAATAATCCAAAGCACATTTAGGTTTCTTATTAAAACCGTAAATTCAAATACTTTAATTTTGTTTAATATTTTTAAAACAATAAATTTTTGACTCTTTTAAGTGTTTCATTTTTTTTAAGAAAAAAACTGATTTTAATAAATTTGTAATTATTCCAACACATATTATGATAATTATTAAAAAAAAAACCGTAAGATGATGACTTCAATAAATTTGTAATTAAGATAACTGTAAAAAAACTGACTTTAAAAAGTTTGTAATTAGTCAAACACAATTTTTGCCCTTTCAGTTTTAATAAAATCTGTAATCATACAAACATATGCTTCTGTAATTGAGGGAGTACGTGGCTTATTAGAATTGATTATTTAATTAAAAATATTTATATGGGAAGATAAATGTTAGTACTATATTAGATAATGATTGAATACGGAAGTTAAAAATGAGAACGAAAATTTTGAAAGACTGTAACTTATTTTGAAAATGACATTGAATTTTATATATTTTTTTTTTTAAAAACGAGAATGAAAACTACTACTTACATAATTCACGTATCCCATTCCCCTGGCCCCACGTTCTCAGCACACATAAATAACATGAGATTTTGTGAAATAAGCCAAAAAGAAAAAAACGAGAGAGAGTCAAAAGAAGAAAAGGACATGAGATTTTCATCTTTATGTTCCTCCGTAAAGTTCATCAATTTAAAATGACGGAGTGTTTCCTCTTTTTGGTGATTCAAAATAATGAGTAACATTGCTGCAACTACTCTTTTTTTTCCATAGCAATCCAACCGCATCTCCGCCATCATCCCTTTCTATTACTTTTATGTTTATGGAGGTTCATGATAGTTTCTTTATTTGAATACACATATTAAGTCTATACTTTGTGATTGCTTTTTGAGAGTATATTACTGAATATTTAATTTTAATTTTTATATATATTTTTTTATCATCGTCTTTAATGGAGTATGTTTATGTATTTCATTTTATTTCAACAGATAAACTAATTCAATGTCATTTCTCACTCACTTTCAATGACAAACCAAAGGAAGAATTTATTTGAAGGATTATAGAAGGCTCGAACTAAAGCAGGGTAAGAAACATGTGCATGAGAAGAAGGTGTTGAAAGTAGTAGTTGTTGGGCAGATTGGATAACAGTTGCATGTGGGGGAGGGTATATGCAATGTTGTTCATATAACGGTAAGATATGCAATAAAGTGTTTGAAATTTATTTCTTAAGGACCAAAACTTCGTTGATCTTTAACATGGTTTGTATTCTGTTGTATCCTGAAACACTCACTGAAAAACTATATTTTTATTCTTGCAACAGAAGAAACAATCCAAGTTTAAGCGCAAGGGAGATGATCTCTGAGTAGAACACACCTTGATCTTGATTGACGCTCTATGCGATTTTGAGTTAATTTTAACTACTCCTACTCCTACTCCTACTCCTATATGAAAGAGAGGAGGGATTCTTTCAGCAGAAGTCATTAATTCTTACTCCTAAAGTGCTATTGATGGAGAAATGGACAAATTAATTCTTCTTTACTTTTAAGAATTATATATTTGGAGAAAGATGTACAATTCTCAATTGGAAATTTTGAGAAGATTTCTGAAATTGAGAAATTTATTTTTCCCCCATCTGAATTACTTTAGCCCGTGAATACAAAAGTCGTCCCTCTTTTGGTATTTTTTTTGAATTGTTAAAAGTTATTTTTATTATTAAATTTTATTATAGATTTATCGGTAAATTGTGCATTTTTTTTGCTCAAAAAATTGTAGCAATTAGCTATTTGCTTTATTTGCAATTCTACAATAAGTTTTAAACATATGTATATGCTATGACTTGATTTATCTATTAATCAATAATTTCATCGCTTTTCAATTTAACTTTTTCTACTTATAATTCACAAGATTATCAGTAATGTGCAAATTCATGAAGAGGTTGAGTTATAACTTTTGAATCAAGAAACTTAGTTGGTAATGCATACTGTCGAAAAATTTACATAATTTATTCGGTTCCATTCCTTTAATAGTTAATTTACTAATTATTGATTTTGATTGAGCAGTATTGCAATTAAAGATTTCAATCAGCCTTCTCAATTATATAAATAGCAACTATTGAAGTTCTTGGAGACATGCAAGCACATTCTTAAAATGTTGGACGTACAAAATTGGAGTCTTTTAATTCAGTTTGAAAAAATTAAGATATCTTAAAGGAATTAACTATTTTATGTCTTTGTAATGTTTCCGCTGATCTTTAATGGGTAAAGGAGAATTCAGAGAAGAGAGTTCTTAAATCTTTGGAAACTATAAAATAAATTAGAAAAATTCGCTTTCTCTATGAATTTTCATGTTAAGTTCATTATGTTTAGATTTTGATCTTCTTTTCTTATTAATAATACTAAGATTTTATCATTTTATGCAATTTAATTTTTGATCTTATATTAAATGTTTTTTTTTTTTTTTTGGCTTGCTTTTACTTCTTTATCTTTTGTTTAGTTCGTTTATATCTATATTATTGTTAACTTATTTTGATTGTCTTTGCTTAGGTATCACTTTAATTTCGTTATAAGATTTTGCACGTTTGAGATATTATGCAAGGAAAAAATATTGGCTTATTAAAGAAATTAAAGAAATCCTATAGAATGAGGGGAATAAAGACCGTGTGAAGATATTTATATTTTATATTAAACTAAAATATAAAAAAAACTACATAAATAAATAATTTTAGTGTAGAGATATAGAACAATAAAAAGGAATATTTTTTTTAAAAGAAATGTAAATAAATAACTTCAATCTAGAGGTGTAGAAAGATAAGATTAATTTTAATGTGAGATTAAAATCCTTTATGAATTATAATTAAAAAAAACAAAGGTCATGTTATTTATTCAGATTGTTGCATTCAATCTGAAGAACCATATATTAGATTTTAGAAGTTGTACAAAAACGTTCAAATATACCTAATGTATTATGTACTGCAGTTTAGTTGTTGTGTTCATTTTAAATCCATCTACGAAACACACCCTAATATTAAACATTAAGAGACTTTTATAAATAAAAAAAAAATATTATAAGGCATATTACATTACGAAATAAGATGACAACTGAAATTCATTTAAACAATTTGCAACAAGACATCTCAGAATTTGTCATGATTAATATCCTTTAATATTTATCGCGCATCGCGCGGGTACGTATACTAGTATCGAATGAAAAGAAGAAAAGAAACATAACTCCTAAATTTCTTCTGGTTAGTAGACTGTTTAGGTTCTGGCCGATTTGAAATTTTTGGGAGGTTTAAGAGGTTATGGGAGCTTGTGCATTGTTAGACATCACTAGATCGTGTTTAAAATTGATTAGGATGTTAAATCCTTGCTTAGTTTGAAAAACTTAGTGTACATTTGCCACATTCTTTCCAAATTCCGCAGCTAATTTTGGGAAGAAATTCTGCACTGTTTGGAGTGCAATAATTTGGGTCTCAGGTTTTACTTTGAGCTAATTCTTGCTTCAACTTGTCAAATTTGAGACCTCGGGTTCATGAGGAAATTAAATTGAGATGAAAGTGACACCAATAATACCAACAACAACAACATACCCAGTGTATTCCCACAAAGTGGGTCTGGGAGGGTAGAATGTACGCATACCGTACCTTTACCTCAGAGGTGAAGTAAAGAGGTTGTTACCGACGAACCCTCGGCTCAAGATGACACCAACAATACCATTATGGGAAAATTCTTACTTGTAAGTGCTGCAAGCCCAGTATCGGTTATTTGGCGCGCGTCCAAATTGAGTGACCTCAAAGAGGATAGCCCACAAAGCTTCTTTAGACCACTGTCAGTGACAACAGTGAAGGACAGATTTAAGCTCTCTAGGTTCCTTAACCCTGCACAAGAAAAGAGCAAACAAATTGCATTAGCACAAAATGCAAAGCAGAGTCCATTTTTCCAATATGACATAGGCTTCGCCAAAAGGTACTCCCACAGAGAGTAGTTCAATGTTTTCCCATAAACTAGAATTTATTCACATTTTCCATGGCAATACAGAAAGTGGATTTAGATGGGCTAAAGGAAACAAACCAATTCAGAAATCCTTAAGTCATTACATTCAACTTTCAATAGCCATACCTACTCTCAATCTGCTTCATGCAGCTTCAACAACAGAAATCATGGAAGAGGTTTTGTTCCATGAACTTTTACCCAGATTTGGTTTCCAAGGAATTACCTTGAATTATCGTAGACATATTTTAGGCTTGAGTAAGACGAAAGTTGGTGCAGCCATAATCAAATGTAACTCTTGACTATAGCCAAGTAATTATTTAGTATCTCTTAATTTAACCTAAGCAACATTTAATTTGTTCTGGTCCACCCTAAAAAAAAAGTAGAAAAGAAAACTAGACACGATCATCTCATCAAAAGTGGGATGAAACCCAGTCAGACCAGTTCTTGAATATCTGAAAGCTTCAACCGAATGAAGAAGAACCAGAATACAGTTCAAATTTCTACTATAAGCACAAGGCACAAGAGAAACCTGCGAGATGACGGATCCCATTGTTTCCAACTTCAGTGTCAGACAACTCCAAACTCTTCAGGCGATGAAGAACTGAAACAGAGAATAGCAAAAAAAGAGGGAAATTACAAAATAAAACAAGATGGAATTAGACAAGTCGCCAGAACAAAGTTACGAAGAACTTAAAGTATGAATCTTGACCCAAAGAATTGGTCAAAACATCTACTTAAAAAGGCATTAGATTGTTTCCAGGAGAATAACAGGATCATACTCTCCAGGGCAAGCAATCACAGCTAAAGTTCAGTTTCCCTCTTTAGCTGACAACACATTAAAGCAAAAGTTCCTATTAAATTAATTTGTGAAAGTTGTTTATAAGTCTAACTAGTTTGAAATGAGGCACGGTCGACCGATACTGAGTGGAACACTGACCTGACAAATTAATCAGCCCTTCATCTCTAATCCTACATGAGTCCAGGTTTAAGCTCTCCAAGTATGACAATCCTGATCAAAGCAAGACAAAAGCTTGTATAAAATATAAATTTATAAGATCAGAACTATATGCTTTGTATATCCATTTACATTAATAGATGAAGCAGAAGGCATACAAATTTACTAAATGACATCCACAATCTCTAACCACCTTGTATATCCATTCACAACAACTCCGTAAAGTTATCATCCATCCGTAAGAGAATCGTAACTAAACCATCATTTACATTAAAGTTATGAAACTAGAAATAAAGTTCTCCAGAAAAGAACACTGGATATTATTCCATCAAGTGACATTAAGCCTCCATAAAGCTACGGTACAACCAGAATGAGCAGAGAATGTTCCAACCAAGTGAAAGAAGCGTAAATAAACAAGATCACCTTTCAGGTGCACAAGAATGGCATCTGTGATCTCATTGAATCCCAAATTCAGCACTTTCAAGCTCTGCAAACCTACAGAAGAATGACAAATGATGTAGACAAGTTAAATTCATTTTTTGAATATTACTGTCAGAACTCAGAATGACATCAATGACTCATGAATCTGAAATGATATACCAAGTTAAATGATAAGAGCAGATAGATAAATCATAAAAATATAAACTCACTCGAAAACTTCTCACACCCATCATCAGTCAAACAACATCTGCTCAGGTTTAAATATAGCAGAGCATGAAGAGCTGCAAAAACAGCAAAAAGAGACATCATAAATCGAACTAAAAATGGAAAGGTAGCAAAGGACACAAGCATTTTCCACAATAGAGGATTTATCAGATTTGGGAAACCTCCTCACTACTGTGATTTTAACGTTGATGGGACTTGTAAACAGGTATAGTAATTGGAGTTGCCAGATAGTTAACTGATACCCTGCTATGCTATATTTCCAATACAATTTAATTTGGTTGAGACAATACCAGAGAGAGACTCCAAACACGCCGCAGAAACAGGGCAACCCTCCATATTCAACAGAGTAAGCTTTTCTAGAGCTGACCAAGAGCAAAAGAAACAACAAAAGCTTCATTATGAGAGCCTATATGTACTTGCAATGAATAAGGGGGGGAAAAAAAAGAAGAAAAAGAAGCAGAATACAACATAGTAACAGGAAAAATGGAAATAAAAATACGTGCTCTGCGTAGCTCCATTCAATTTGTTATCTAGAATCCTTGAATAGACTGGAAAAATAAACATGAACTCCCTCTCTCCAACAAAACTGAGATGGTCTAAATCTTCATACCCAGCTATTACTACTTGCAGCTTGGGGACAAAGTAGGACACCAATCCCACTAAGATAAAATGCAGGATTACCTCTCAACACTTAACACGAAAAAAAAAGAGAGCCTGTTTAACCCACCTCTCAAGAGAGCCTGTCTCACTTGGCTAGTAATTAAAAGAGCCTGCTTAACCCAAGAAGTTCTACAGAAGAGAGGAACACCACTAGTACCCCAGATGTTTTCTATGCAACTTGATAAGGGAAACAAACCGTCACCTATTCCTACATTGCAAGTTCACAACACAGCTATGGGAACTTTTTCTCAACATCACCAGTTCCAGCTGGACCATGCCAGAAGACACAGCTGACCTGTTCAGCTGCTGGAGAAGACGGGGAAGCAAGACTCAGAAGAGGTGGTGGAAGTTGATTCCATCATGTATATGGTGGTCTGTGTGGAGAGAAAGAAATGGAAGATGTTTTAAAGATGGATCCAATTCCATTCACAAAGTTAAATGGAATTGTTTAGTATCTTTACTTTTTTGGTGTAGACAACTTTGTATAGTGGATGTAGATCAAACTGTAGATTTAATAGGAAATCTGTGATTGTGGTTAAGATTATGAATTTTGAAGGCAGCCAGCATATCCTAATGCTGAAGAACACAAATTTACCAGTGTTGGGGGAAAAAAAGAACTTGTTTTTTCAGGAGCAAAAAACAGAAAATCGATTTTTTTTTCCAAGGATACCATCTACCCAGGTAGCAAGTAGTCTACAAGGATTTCATTCAGATATCGTCATCGACAAGGGAGTAGATGTAACTTTTTCAGGTGCCACATAGTCCTTTCTGGTATAGATTCATCAGTTGTACTATAACTAAAAATAAAGCATAAAGAAACTAAACTAAGATTATCGGCAGAAACAGATTAAAGTACTCAATGAAGTATAAATGTTAGGTAGTTCAATACCCAATGGCCAACTCCCAAACCCCATATAGAAATACCTTTAACCCCAAACCTAACTGGGGTAATAATCAGGTGGCCTTATAGGTCCAGAACTGCTAGGTTGAGAGAAAAGGATGTCCCTTTGTTATCTCCATCTAATAAGGGCATGGGACAACAGGCGTATTCAAGATGGCAGGATATGTACCTTTCAGAAAAGTAACACCATAATCTGTGACCTTGCTGGATGAAATTTGCAATCCTTTCAGGTTTGTTAGGCCTGAAACATGAACACAAAACAACTTTCTCACATAGGAAATACGAACACAAAATAATTCAGCACAAATATTTACAAGTAAAAAGGTCGCTGACTTTCCTCTTTATCCCGTGAAAAGTCACCAACTTTGTGCATGGTGTGTTATATCAAGTGATTATTAATTTTCACCATCACAAAGAAAGAAAATTAAAGAGTAGTAACACTGGTCTCCAAGGTTTGCATCCACTTCATTGACCACGAGACAACAGTGCAATATTGTAAGCGCACCAATTTTGTGTGTTATCACAAGATTAATACCAAAAGACTAGGACAAGGAGGCATCTCAGAGGGAAATCAAGCAGTTCCCCGAACAAATTTGTTTCTCTTTCTTCTACTCAAAGCAGCCTTAGTATATCCTACTGCTGTTGCTATATCCAAAAAGGCCTGTTTCTGGTCGGAACTAAATGACTACTACTCCCATGGGCAAATCATAAAAATTGAGGTGAAATATCAAAACCACTATGCTATTATCACTTATATGGATTAAGAAAGAATATCATTGGTGTTTCAACTGTTGATTTACTGCATGGAAAATAAGAAACTCATCATAAAAGAAAAGATAGAAACTTCCCCATATAATTTTTTTGAGATTTAGAACTTCCCCATATAACTATACTGTGATTTTCTAATCCTCACTGCTCCTGTCTTAATATAAATAGAAACACCATACTTAAAGACCTGTTATTTTTTCCAATTTGACAAAGCATATGTATTGATAGACGGTGTCCACAGCATCAAATGCCTTCAAAGAATAAGAAATTCATTGTGATTGACAATGGAAAAGGAGGTTGGACTTTCAGTTCGTTAACTAAAGCTTCCAAATCCAAATACTCATCAATCTTTCAGTAATATCAGCCAAATCTTAAGACTTGATTTCTGCCCACCTTTTGTTGAATTCTTTCCCCAATTTTCTGTCTTCTAATTCACACAGATATTATGCTATCTTAATAGCAGAACAAGGCAGACATACCCGCAAGAGGTTTCATATCCGAATCTGTGATGCAGTTGCAACAATTGATGTTAAGAGTTTCAAGCTTGGTTAGACCTGCCACAAATAAATATCTTTGGATCAAGTTCAGTATATTTCTTCACACGGATCATGGTTTTGCTAAAATTAAATATAGTGTGTTTGTAGAAGATAAGAAGAGTACTTGATCATTAAAGGAGATATTTTTTAAGTCAAGTGGCGATAAGTAATAAAGATTCAAGCAAGACACATTGGGAATTAGATTTCAGAGCAACAATATCTATCAAGAATCACGTGACACAACTTCAACAGAGCACAACTCTCAATCAATAAGGAACTTGACTATACTTCTTGAAGAGTACAATACCCGCCGCAGACTCTTGAGATCTCCATAAGAAACATGTAGAAAGCTAACATCATCAATTTTATATTACTATCATGAAGTCGGCACAATATTATACCCAATATCAGTCACATCATATCATATATAAAAAGAACAAGAAGCTTTTTGCTTCAAATTAGATTTGATATTTTATTAATTGATAAATGGAAGGGACTACCCTATACAAAATATATAGAACTGGTTTCAGATTCTTCTCCAAAAATCCTATATATCCCTCTATATACATAGAAATGCCTAATGTTAAAAGAAAATGGAGCTTGAACTGTCATACAGGAAGTTTAGCCATTCTTAGTGTTGGAAGCACGAATTTCAACAACCAAATTAAGACCACAAAGTTTTCATGGAAGTATAACTGCAACAAAGGATTTTCAAGCTTGAAACTGAGGAGGGTACTGTCAAACTTTACATAGTTAAGCACCATTAGGGAGAAGAACAAACCTTTGAGATGAACCATTCCCCCATGAATTTTTGGGCATCTCTCCAAATCTAACTTCACCAAGTTAATTAACCCAGACAGCGCACTCATCCCTTGAGCAGTAAGTTTATTGTTCCTCCTAAAACTCAGTGTTGTCAAGTTTGTTAGACCTGAAATCAATGTGTAATTAGCAGCTACTCCACAAATACAGAAGGAAAAGGATTATTAGGGTGGCAGGAGGAGGGGGAGTAAAATTGGATCATAGTATTACAACAGATTTGCGTAGATAGCATTTATATTTGTAAAGCAGCACAAGTGAATATAAAACCAAATGAATAAAGGAAACGTCTTATCTATAAAATAATTTGTAAGACGACCACATGTAACTTTGAAATCAAACCACATGAAACAGTGTTCGTAGATTATGCAGCTCAAAAAGTACTCAGTATTACTATGGAAAAACTTAAAGGTAATCAATCTTCTCCTGCAAAGTTCACCAACAACTAGATCCACTATGAAATATAACAACCGGATCCACTAGGCCCATTTCATCAAGAAGTTCAAGGATTAAGCCTTCCATCTTTAACTTTTTGCCTTTTAGGTTGTGCTCTCTTCATTTTCTGTCCTCTCCCTATCACTGATAAAGGAGTTGTGCTATGAATGAGCTTTCTACGGCTTAACCACATTCCTCCCGTAGACGGCACATCCAAAGAGAGAGAGGATTTACCACTTATATTTTCCACCCCGCGGTCGGTAATATGGTCACAATAGTTAAGATTCAGTAATTGCAAATTTATGCAATCTTTGAGATTAATCAGTCCAGGATCTGTGACGTCAGACCCCGACAGATCTAGGGAAAGTAGAGATGAACCCTGTGAAGAGATGACATCCATCCAGCGGTCGTTCAGACCAGGATATTCTCCCATATTCAGATCCTGTAATGCGAAAATCACTTCATCAAGAGTTTGTCCGACCTCACAGTCACATAAAAGAAACAGATGCCACTATACCCCTTATCTAGTTGTTCTACTCTATTTTAGACAAAATAAGCGTGAAGATACCTGAAGAGCACAATCTCTAAATGCTTCAAGAGAGACATCTGTAAGACGCTGCAAGCGAACCAATTCATCAAAGATCTGCTGACTTATATCCCTAGGCAATACAGAGAAGGTACTGTATTTATCGATGTCCTGCAACAGAAGTGCAGGAGAAATCAGTTTGCAAATTAGTGCCAGTTTCACCTGAACAAATCATTTTAATGGGGAGACATACTTCACAGACTCTGAAAATACACAATTCCATGAGAGACGGACATTTTCCTTTTCCCTGTTTAGCATCTGCTCCTCGAGAAAATGAAGTTCCCAACCATTTTGAACTTGCACTTTTGGAGTATCGTCCAGAAACTCCTCTATGTAGGCTATCCTCACTGACCTGCTGGTCACGCTTCCTAGAACATGCTCCTCCCATTTGATACGGTGTTGGACTTTCTTTATCTCAGCAAAACGGCAGATTATAGCTGGAGAGGCAATCCATGGAGTCTACTAAATTTCGGGTTGCCCTCTATCACGATATCCTGCAAGCCAATAAAACCACGAAAGCATTGGACTGATATCCAGAAACCTTTCTAACTATGCAAGTGAACTGAAGACACAAGCTAAAACTAGAAATAATGGGACACATGATTGTGGTCAATAAGGAAATTAGCAGCCGTATAAGCGCTTGCACGATGATGACAAAATCATGCACATCTTAAGGGGGGAAAATGACCACAACCAACAGAATGAATACTTGACATCTTTAGGGCATCCATATGTAAAGGAAAAATGACTACACCTGTATATTACTATTTGTACATATAGATACAGGCACCAACATATGATGAGACTGTACAACTTTGAAGGACACAGGAGAACATGTCTAAAAGTGAAGAAGAAGAAACTCTGAAAGATTTATTCAAGAGAATGCACGATGCAAACTATTTGCCAAAACAAAGGGACATATTCTTCTGTTTTATCTTTTACTGATATGTTGCACCGGAATCTTATCTCTTCACACTAGAGGTACCTAAAAGACAAATAACTTTCAAGAAATTTCAAGCACTTTGCCAAAGATGATTCCTTGTGAAGTAACAGTGTAGATGATGGCCCAACAATAGATGAGGAACCCAAAAGCTACAAGCATAAAATACACCCAAAAGTTAGGATTAGAAACAAGACAGAGAGACGTAACAAAGTCGCACATACTAAAACTGCTTACTTAAAGAACACAAGGAAGAACGTTTAGGCATTAACAAAGTACTCAGACCATCAAACGTAATTGCAAACTCCCCATACATGTTAAGTCCAAAGTTTTATTATACCACATAAAAGCAACCAGCTGCTTATTTGGAAAGTCCTGAAGCAGGAAGCATCCTTCTAAAATGAAAAGAGTGGTCATATCTCAACACCCCAAAAGAATGAATTCACATTATTTTGCCTTTGTTGACAAAACCTCCAGTACACAATAAAATGAAGAAAATGGTACAACCACTGTATTTTAAAAAAAACAATGTTTACCGTTCATGAAATACTTCTAAATTACGGTTTGATGTATTTTTGATAAAAATTTTCAATGCAACTTCAACCAATCAAAACCACATACACATATAGAAGCATGGAGATATAACGTATTGCTGTGCAAATATGTATACTAAGGACAACTGAATTTGCCTTTTCAATTTTATTTTTTTATATATATATATATATATATATATATATTGTTCCGCAGTAACTCATAGAAATATCAAGCCGCGAACTTTTTCAATCACTCGCTAACATAAAAGATATTTAGGTGTTGATTGAACTCTGGAAAAACCTTTTTAAAAACTTCCTAAAAATGGAAGGCAGCAATAGGTTTCATTGTGAGAGAACATTATTTTTCTCTCTTTGACTTTTTTATTTCCATTCTTCTTAGCTACCTCCTAATTTTTACATTTTTTAAGAGTAACGACACCTCGCAGTTGGATGATTAGTCCAGAAGCAAACATCTCTCAAAAAAAAGTCACTCCTATTAAAAATAAACATAATTAGTGGACTAAATCCAGTTAATTAATCAAAAAAACACTATACAGTTATTGGTAGCAAATTAATATATGTCCACCTGAAAATACATCTTTAAAATCAAACAAAAGACACAAAGAAGAAGATGATTATGAAGTGTAGAACGACAAGTAACTTGAAATTCCATCAAAACTACAGAAAGGCGATAATATTACAGCAAAACTCACACAATCACTTATATTCCTTCACTGAAGACTCACCAGTGTTTCGATTCCCGAACCGGAAAAATATTGTGAAGAATCATATTTAAAAAAAAAATCAACAGACGATCATCAACTTTATTCACGATGAATTATATGAAAATTAAACCTTCAAGTTCCGATCATCTTACCGATCACTCTTCGTTGGTGAACTCTAGAGAGAAACGAAAGGGAGAAAGATGAGAGTAGGAAGGAACTGGAAAGTGGAAGAAGTAGAAGTAGAAAGAAGAAGAAGAGGAGCCGAACCAGAGTCCGAACCAACGGATTAGATCCACGTGTGAGGACGCTAGGTTTGGTTAAGTGGCTTTGTAGGGATGAGATAAGAGAGAGGGCGGGGGGGTTCGGGGTTGGGTCCCATTGGGTATTTTTCTTTTTTCAGCTTGCTTTATCCATTTGAGTCCGATCGGGTCCCACATATTGGAAGATAGTGTACGCAATGTTTTCCTCAATTACTTCTCCACGTTCATTTTTGTTTATCCACTTTTAATTTTACATGCCCTTGAAAATATGATAATTTTATCATTCGCGCGACTATAAATAAAAATAATTAATTAATATATTTTAATATTTATATATTAAAAATATTTATAGATTTATATTTTTTAATTTTAATAGAGTAGTATATAATGAGGAGAAAAATGGCGTCCTTTCCCAGTTAGAACCACCAGACACATGGGCTCAATAAGAAATATGTATTAGATCCTTGACATATCCTTTACTCGGATAAAATTTTCACCATGCAGTCTGAAAAGCTATATCAAAATTCTTGTATATTTCAATTCTTATGCAGTGCGGACTACCGCTAACTTAAGGATGTTGAGTTGCTAGATCTGGTTGGTCGTGCGAATTTTCGCCAGTCGACACCCGATCCTGTAATCTGGTCCCATATCTGGGTCCTTGTACAATGTATCTACTGTTGATACAGTGTATCTATTGTTGTTTGCTGGGGTCCCCGGCGGCTTTACTGTTGAGTGGGGTCCATGATGTCTTTACTGTTTATCTTTACCATATTTTTTCTCCATGGCTTCGATTTGTTGCAAAAAATCTTCTGTATTCTGAATATCAACGATAGACAATATTTTGTTTGTTTCAATAAGCTGAGATTCTCCGATATCATCGTTGTTGGTCTCACTCCGCATGAAAGTGTCTGATTTATCAATTTGGTTAATCGTCAGAAGTAAATTTCTTTTGACTTCTTCTAAATAATCATTAATCATTTCTTCTTTATCTCCGTCTTGAAAAGAGATTTTTCTGGCAATATGCCTGACCGAACTATCGTCTACAATTCCCTTTTGAGGGGCTTGAGTGTATTCTTGGATTCTTAGTTTAATGGAATCCATAAGCTCTTGGCCATGCAAAACTTTTGTTTTGGGATCTGTTTTCATTAATTTGTCTCAAAAATTATTATAAAAAATCATGTATAGGCAGGGAATATTTTCTTCAGTGAACCCTGATTCAGGAGTCCATTTATGAATCCATGAAATAGAGAATTCAATAAAAAAGTAGATCTGATCAATTTTTTCTAAATAGCAAATATGATCTGCATGATATAATATGTTCAAATCTGGTGACACTTTGGTCCATTCCTTGTATAACGTAAGGAATTGATCGGGCAAAGATCCGAATTGTGGGACTGTGGTATGACCACCAATTTAAAAATCAATTTAGGATGGTTCAGCAAATATCTTTGCCCACACCTTTATGAACCAAGTGTGTTTATGTCTATCATTATTGTAGTATAGCACTTTATCATATGCTTGAATATAATCCCAGTATGTAAAGTTCATACGAGATTTGTTAAGGCTTATTTGCCTTTCTTTTATAGTAGAGATTCCCCAATCTTCAACAGATATAATCTGTTTAATAATGATTTTGGAGAAGTTATAAACATTCTCATCCGTGTTATAACCGGAAAAGTGCTGAAATTCTGCACTTCCCGTACTTGTCAGAATTGTCTCATAATAAGAACGGGTTTTGTATGACCCACCCGGATAGTATAACCCATTAATTAAGTACCTTTGGAGTATCTTCCATGGCTCATCTTTTCTCTGGAGCTCAGAGTTTTCTACGAGAAATATCATTTCTCTTTTTAGTAACTTTTCATAGGACTTGATATCATCATTGTCCTCTTTGGCGATTGAAGCAAAAGTATTACTTTGCTTTTGGGCAGTCTGGGTGGTTAAATATGCCTGTAAATAACCGTATAACGGACTATCTTCTGAAATATATTCCAGATGAATAGATGAAAATTCACCCTTTTGAGAAATCTTCTCATTTACTAAACTATTTCTTCCCATTTGTATAACTGGGGAGTTTGATGAGGATCCATATGACGATCCTTGAGAATAAGATTGGGATGATCTCCCTGGGGTTGATCTCCCCTTTCCTCTGCCTCTACCTCGAATCCATGGAGGATTCATCCTGTATACATAGCAATCTATGATCATATTAATCTGTCAGAATCATAATAATCTGTCAGATCATCTCTGACAACCTCTGAGTAATCATGGATTGAGAAATCTTCCTTTACGATGCTATCAACAATTTTATCAATTATAAGACTTTTCAAATCTATATTTAATGTAATTACCTTTAAAATGGTAATCAAAGTATTTTCATCGAAAAAGACTTCGTAAAAAAATATTTTATTGAAGGTATTCCCGGGATAAGAAATTCGGTAAAGAATTATCAACTCCTTTTTATAATGAATTTCAGAATCAAAAGAGGCTAATTGAGCCTGCCACCTTGCGAATATTAATTTAGAAGCATCGTGCTTAAAATCTTTGTTAAACATATACTTAACAGATTGAGCGTCCATTTTTATCAAAAACTTTTGATTGTATAAATCATCCTGAAATTTTAAAACACATTTAACAATGGTTAGCACTTCATGGGCCACGGTGGCATATTTTTTCTGGGCTTCAGTTCATTTGGCAGAGTGAAATCTTATTAAATACTCATTTTTATCGTTGAGATTTATTTGTTTCAATATCCCACCATAATCAATATTAGACGCATTTGTCTCAATAATTTTTTGCCAAGCAGGGTTAGCAAGTGTTAAACAAGGCAAAGATTGAACACGAAGTTTAATATTTTGTACCAAAGTGGTATGACTATCAGTTCAAGGTGATTTATAATTCTTTTTCAGCCTATCATATAAAAGGGCTAAATCACGAGATAGATTCTTATAGAATAGGGATATATAATTTAAGCTTTCCAAGAACCTTTGTAACTGAGTCCTATCAGTGATAACATCAGAAAATTTTGATGCAAATTCAATAGATCTTTGAATTGGAGTAACCTTTCCCTGACAAATATGATGTCCTAGAAATCGGACATTAGTTTGAAACAAACTCATTTTTTATTTTGAGATAACCAAACCATTCTGAATGACAATTTTTTTTAAATATATCAAGATGCTTCATATGCATTTCAAATGTTTTGGAAAAAACTAAAATATCATCAATATAAACAATGATAAAATTCAAATATGGATTAAAAATATCATTCATAATCTTCTGAAATTCAGATGGGGCATTTTTCAAACCAAAATGCATGACATTCCATTCATATTGCCCAAATGGAAGATTAAAAACAGTTCTATAAGTATGTTCTTCAAATATTTGTACCTGCCAATAACCTGATTTTAAATCAAATTTAGAAAGTATATTGGCATCATATAATCTTGATAATAAATCTTTTTTATTGGGGATAGGATACCTTATCCATTTTAAATATTTGTTCAAAGGTTTATAATTAATAACCAATCTAGGAGCACCTCGCTCCTTTTCTGCAGTATTATTAACATAGAATGCAGTGCATGACTAAGGATATTTAGAAGGTTTGATCAAACCCTTTTGCAATAAATTATCAATTTTCTTTTTGTAAAATTCGACTAACTCAGCGTTCATTTGACAGGGACGTGATTTAGTAGGATTATTATCTTCCGAAAAATCATCTTCATACGAAAGGGTGACAATATGCTTTTTTTGATTCCAAAAAGCACTGGGGTGATCTGCACAGATATCAATGGCAATTTGTTGAGAAATCAATTTAATTTTTTTTTTACCTTCGTAGAATTTAGAGAATCAAATATATTTAGACTAAACAATTCTAGTTGCAAAGAATCTACATGTCTTTGTTTCATATCAATTGAGGCATTAATATCTTTAGTTACTGGATCTGTAACAAAAGTATAACTTATTTCATTATCCTTATAAGTGGCAGAGAATCATTTTGAGTCTATGCTGGTAAAAGGATAAATTGTATTTATGAACGGGGTTTTAAGTATAATTGGAGGGAATAACTGATTTTTAAGCAAGAAAAAGAAATGAGGAATGCAGACTTTATTTTGGCAAATATTTGTATTAGGCAATTTATACTTTATATCTAAAGCATGTCCTGATGCAGATTTAACCATATGAGAAGTTTTTAGAAATTATTTTGTAGGCACTAAACCTTCCTGAATACAGCTAACATCAGCACCACTATCAATCATGGCAATGTTAGTAATCAAAAAAAATTATCGATCAAAATAGTACATTTAACATACCATTTATGGGCAGTAATAATTTGCATCATTCCTAAAAACATATCATTTTTAGGGTCAAGATTAACAGGATCTTCCTTATTTTCAGAAATACCTTTGTCATTAGAAGACATATGATTGTCTTTGGTAGACACAGAATTATTTATCTCTATCTGAGTAATTCTATGATCACAAATTAACTGATTCTGTTTAAGAGATTTAATCTCTCTTTTTAAATTCTCAATTTCATCTTTTAAATCATCAAAAGAAGAATTTCTTTCGGTAAAAGTATTTTTCACCATAAGACGGTTATCAACCTCCTTTAAAGAATATGGTGCAGAGTATTCAAAATCATTCTTCTTATTCTCAAAAGGTTTTGAAGAATTTGAACTAGACTCATTTGCAGTATCTAGATTGATAATCTTTTCGCGAAGCTTATTATCAGTAACTTCTTTCAAAAGCTCAATCACATTATCAGAGGTGATCGTGTTAATATTGAAATTCTGAAATTGCAATTGCAGTTTATAAATTTCATCATCATTACAATTGTAATTATTACCTTGGCAAGTGGCGCAAGGGCTATCAGTATTTCTATCACTATCAGATAAATCAAGTAGTTCAATATCAGAATCAGAATGAGAGTACTAATCATCTTCAGAACTTGAGGTGTATAACAAACCATAAACTTTATCATATGTCTCACTATCTATTTCTAAAGTTTTCAACTTACAATTGGGTGCTATGTGGCCCAGTTTTCCGCATGTATAACACTTGATTTTGGATAGATCTCTTCCAGATCGATCTTTGGTAAATCTAGTAGACTTACGGAAGCCTTTTCTAGCTTCACGTTCTTCCTTGGTCCTACGTCTAGATCTCTTTTTTCATGTGGGATCCTTCGGTTCTAGAGGACTTATAATACTTGCTCTTGTTCTTGCTATTAGCAGAAGGCTCAGGTAAACCGAATTTGGTACAAAAATCTCCTAGCTGAGATCTTTCTTTAAGCTTATCCATCTTAAGCTGTTTGGACAAAAGTAATTCATTACACAAGTTTAATCCCTCTTGCTTGCAAGTCCCTATAAGCTTACCATAAGTATAATCCTTATAAGGAATTTCACCGTGACTACCCCTTAGAGTTTTTCTAACTCTTTCAGCAAATAAGGAGGGAAGGCCATCTATGAACTTAACTTTCCAATGTTCAAATTTATTTTCGGGTAATTCCATCACCCAGCTCATAAAGGTATTTTTATACCACCTAAAATTAGATAAGGTTTGACATCTTAGACCATTAAGGAGGGTACGAACATTCTCATACTGATTGGTAAATCTACTATTAAAATGTTCTAATATGGTGAGAACAAGGGTATAAACATCATCTTCTCTATTTTTTATTAGAGCCATGCCTAAGTCATCAACACCGTCATCAGTAGCCACAACATTTATGATTGAAGTTTTCTCATCAATACTCAAATAGTTATCCCACCAACCTCGAAGTTGGCCAATAAAACCAGCAATAATTATTTTGCAAATAGTTCTATCTATATTTTTAACACTTTTACAGATAGTTGCATTCATAAGCATTCTATGAACCAAAATTGCTAATTGTCTATCAGTCAAACCATCAAGATTCCATTCATAAATTTCAGAACCACTATAAGAAGTATTCGTTTGATTCCAATCTCGTTCTTCTATCAAAATATCTTGAGGAGTAGGACGAGGATAATAATAAGTCTGCATGCTGGGTTTATTAGCATATCTATTATTTTTTCTAGGATAACCTCTGAGTTTATTAAACTCTAAAGAAACTTGATTTTTATAATCAACAGTTGTTTCTATTTTATCCAAAAAAAACTTTCGATAAATCTATTGATTTTATATTTAACCCAGAAAACTTTTTATCAAGAAGTTCTTCTAAATCATTTAAGGATTTAAATTTAAAATCCTGAATCTCAAGCGGTCTTTGAACACGAGTAGGGATAACCTGAGCGTCAGTTTTACTAGCTGAAGTAGAGACAACATTTGTTTTAGCCATATCAGCTTTCATACCCTTTATCAAGATAGCCAATTCATCAAGTTTTTTATCAAGAGAACTAATATGTTCACCCAAAACTTTAACATATAAACTCAAATAATTATTTTGAGTAATAAATTTATTAATTTCAGCAATGCTGACTGAAGCAATATTTTCATCAATGAATTTTTGAAATGCAGTAAAAGCAATACATGTATTATTAGGCAATATAAAAGGTGACTGAGGAGAGTAGATGACTTTTATAAAGCTACCACTATCATCTTTATAAGATTTTTTTATTTTTTTTTACTATGCAAAATAGAAATTTTTTACTTCTTTTTAAATACAAACTTTTCATATGTACATAATAAAACAGAAAATTTAGAGTGTATGAGTGGTGAAGTAAATGAAATAAATTATATAACATAATCTATTATATTAAATTGAAAATATTATTTTTTTATTTTAATTTCTTTTAATCTTTTTTAGAAATAGTTGATCCTCGATACAAAAAGTTTTTAACTTTTATATTGTGTTTTGATTATTATATTTATTTACTAAATTTTTTTACACATTAAACAAATATTTTTAAAAATCATAAAAACAGAATCAATTAAACATGACTTATGAATATTATTTGAGACTTGAGAGTAGAAGTTATAAAGAAGATAAAGAGACATAAGTTATAAAAATCTTGAATGTATAATTTTATTAGAAATTAAATATATTAATTATTATGCATTGATTTTATTTGTAAAAATAAATAAATAGACGGCGAAAACAAAGGGAAAAGTAAAAAAGAAAAGAAAAATAGTTTGACTGCGTAAGAAACATCTAACATTATTATTTCAAAGACCACAAATATATAATATACAAACATAATTTTTCATAGTTATATAGCTAAGACATATAAAAAATAATCTATACTATTATATTCATAAAGTGATAAAAAAATAAAAATAAAAATTATTACGTAATACATTTCGAGCAAGAAAAGAACAACGACAAAAATAGATCGTTATATACGCAAAATATTAAGCAATGACACTATAAATAAATTATTTCATCTTTTAATTTTTTTTGCGAAAGAAATAAAAATGAAACTCTTTATCACAATTCTCTTAGTTGAAATAAGATAATTATATTAATTATACTTCATAACAAAAAGTAGAATCATAAAGAACTAAATGAATAATATTGTCAATATGTGT
Organism: Jaltomata sinuosa; assembly: GCA_003996215.1. Classification (NCBI taxonomy): domain Eukaryota; kingdom Viridiplantae; phylum Streptophyta; class Magnoliopsida; order Solanales; family Solanaceae; genus Jaltomata; species Jaltomata sinuosa. The sequence goes on along the minus strand of QJPP01000477.1, from coordinate 149,506 downwards.
AGCTAAGTAACTATTATAAGCCAAAAAAAAAACCTCTAGCAAAAATAATTCCTAATTATGCTTTAAAAAGTTTTCTTCTAGCGCCTTCTTTTGTAAGTAGATCCACCACCATATTCTACTCCCTAAGATCATATCAAATCTCTCATTATATGCTAGCAACATTTAAAAAATAGTTTAACACAATTATGGATAAATAAAATAAATTATTTAATTATAATAACATAAAAACACAAGAAAAATATAGACAATTATTAATATGATACTGCACTGTGTATGATATTTATTATATTTCTATTTCAATCATATCAATTAAAATGTAATTATATCAAAAAGAGAAAAGAAATCTAAATTATATAATACATATACAAAAAAAAGTCGATTGTACAAACAATAAAAAACAACTATCTCTTGAAATCTAGTAAAATATTGTAATCAAACTACACTATATTATTGTTAAATTAGTGTCAACCGCATATTGACTTTTAATCAACCACACATAAATGATGTATTTAAAAATTAAAATTACCTCAATATTTATTATCGTAAAAAATTTCCTGATCATATACGATTATTAAATTAGTATCCATCGTAAATTGACTTTTTGATTAACTACACAGAAATAACATATTTAAAAATTATTATTACCTCAATAAATTATCGTGAAGATTTCTGGATCATACTTGATTGGATGAGGATAACGAATACATTAAAAATATATTCTAAAATTAAGAAAGCACGATCAAATACATAAAGTTAAAAAAAAACTTGAAAATGAATTTTTTTTTGCCTTCATATACTCCCTTCATGTTACATGTTATAATTCACAAGTCAAAGTGATAGAGAAGAGATAATGAATACGTAAAAAATATATGCTAAAATTAAGAAAGCACGATCAAGTACATAAAATTAAAAAAAAAACTTGAAAATAAAATATGTCTTGCCTTCATATACTCCTTTCATGTTATATGTTATAATTCACAAGTCAAAATGATATAAAACGAGATACAAGATATAGAGATTCAAGAGATAATCAAGAAATTAAGGGGAAAATGGAGAAGAAAGAAAGAACAATCCCACAATTGAAGTAAATTAGAGACTAACAAAAATAGATTTGCAATTCTCTAATTTGAACAAACAATTACATGATTAAATTCAAGGGAGAAGAGAATTGAACTCATACATGAATAATCTTACCAAAAGATATTCAAGAGAGATCCAATGTAGAGACAAAGAGATTTAACCAACAAAACTCACCAAGAGTATTCACCTAAAAATATTCTCTACCAAATAATCTCCATCATTTTCTATTTATACTACTAGGGTTAGCTAAAATAAGCAAAGACGTAAATGGCTTAATTACATGTATATCATAAAAGGACCCTAAAACATAATGTTAATCATTTCTTGAATTGATTCTTGATTTCCATACTCTCTTGAAATACTCTAAGCTCTTGATGTCAAGTAGAAATCCTTCCGTGCAATCTGTACTTCCGGACTTGCATCATTCTCCCTTCTTGAAAAGAATTCGACCTCGAATTCGAACCTTGCATAACATAGAAGGGAATTAATACCCAAAACAATAGATAAGCTTCCAAACAAGTTACATACCATTTCCAAAAATGCACACTTTTGTGATAGAGCCAAGAATCATAAACTCCCATAAAAATTAACTTTTCAAGCATAGTACCAAGATCTTGACTCAAAAGTATACCATAATCATAAAATGGGTTAAAGAAACCAATAATTCTAAATATTAAAATTTTCAAATCAAAACTAGTTTCTCCAACAACTTGGACCAAGTAGTTCCTCAATTCACAATTTAATTAAACTCTTCTAACCACAAGATTAAAAGAATTAACAATATCATTTACAATCCTTAAATGCAAGTATGCATTCCTGGGATCTAACACGAATATCAATCTCAAAACTTCTTTGAATTTCTCATTTAGCAATTCACAACATGAATCAAATAGCAACATTAAATAATTTTTGCTAATCATAACAACATTGCTAAAATCAAAGGCATAAAAATTTACCTTCATGGCTTTAGAAAGCCCAAAAATAAGCACTAGCCATTCAAACAAATCATTCTTGGCTTTAGAATACAAAGATACCTCAAACTTTTTTGTAGCCCAAGAAGATGCTCCCAAGTATCTTACCTCTTTGTAGATCCTCTCTTGATGGTGTTTTACAAATAAATCAAAAAGGTTAGTAAACTCACTAAAAGAAGGATTATCACATTTACGCCCATAGATATTTGGTAATGCTTCAAATGGGTCATGTTTACAATTCTTTCTAGAAGCATTCAAAAATTCTAACAAAAAAATATCCTCGAAGACAAGATTAGAGTAAGTAAATAAATTGACACAAAAACTAGCATCTATCAATTTACTACTACTATCACTTGTGCCTCATTCATTCTTTAATGAATATTCTTCATTTTTAGAGGACTTTTCAACACAAGGTGTGCTTTCAACAAATATTTTGGGAATTAGCTTGCTAACTCCAAACAACTAGCACTCTCAATTAAGTCACAAGAGTCACTTTCACAAGTCATGCACTCTTTAAATGTTGAATCATCACTTTCATCGAGTGCATACAAGTCAACAAGGAATGAATCATTCAATTGGAGTTCATCAACGGTGTTCACACTTTTAAATTCAATTTTTAAATTATGATCAATGTGAATCACACAATCAAGATCAGGACAACTCAATGAATGACTCAAATTATCAACACAAAAATCACCTTTCAAACCATCTTGAATAAATTCACCAAATAAAAGATTGTCAAATATTTTAAAATATTGACATTCTTTAGATTCAAAAAGGATATCATCACACTTCTCATCCTCCATTTCAAGAGTACTACCACAAAGCATATTCATGTCCTTACAAGATAAATAGTTATTACAATCAAATTTACTTGCAAAGAGATTCATCATCAATCACATTTTTAGTGTTCCTAGTAGTTAAAGAAGAAATGAATTCATCTTCATCACAAGAATTCAAGGAAACACTTTGTATCCCATATTTTTTCATGATTGACATGCCACTAGCTTGAAACCCTTGAAGTTCACAATCAATAACAATTTTAGCTCCACAATCAAATTCAACTAGTGTATGACCATTATCTATTTGCATACTAGCACAAAGTAAAGAATCATCAACCTCACCAAAAGATGGTCTAACATTCACACTCAAGTCATTAGCAAATTCATTCGAAGTAACTAGAGAGTTAGGATTAGCCTTTTTACCTTGATAAGAACTTAAAGAACCTTATTTACCTTGATTTTCTAAAATTAAGCTCACTTGCTCACTTGAAGAAATAGTTTCAACTTTTCTTGCTTCTTTCAATTTTTTCCATGTTGAATCGTTCTTTTTGTGCTCTTCTTCAAGTATACCTACAAAAGAAGTGAAAACACTAGAAGAACAAGAATTCAAAAGGTTAGAGTTAGAATAAGAAAACCTTTCATTCACATTCTCTTGTTTTTCTCTTATCTCATCTTCTTTCCTCTCATTTGTCTCACTTTTCTTCTTATGATAATTCACTTTCATTTTTCAACTCTCTTTTCTTTTGTACTTGTAGCCACTCACTCACTTCATTCAAAATGTCCTTTCTTTTTTCATCTTTTGAGTTGCCACTATTCACTCCCTCACTCCTCTCTTTCTTTTCTCTCTTTTTCATTTCATTAGGAGTGCAATAGGCTCCAAGAATCCCTTTTGAGTTATTGGGATGACTCTTCACATCAAGTTTCAACTTGGCATCACTAGAAGCTTTAAAGACTACTTGAATTATTGGAATGATTTTGTATATCAAATTTCAAGTTAGTAGTCTTCACTTTCACTTGCTTGACTTCCTCATTTGTTGTTGAAGATTTCTTAATGGCCATAGGAGTTAAGATATGCTTCCGTTCCATTGAATCGATAACAACAAACTTTCTTAAATTTCTATCAAACCAAAATTTATTACGTTTGAACCAAGGAGCTACTAAACACACCGAACAAGTAGACAAAGGGTAGACATCACACCAAATTCTCCCTTGATAGCTTTCATGGTAAACAATGATCTTCACCTCCTTGTCAACCCATCTTCCACCAAATTTATATGGAGAACTTTTTTGTATGATAAGGTATATCCAACCACTCAATCAAAGATGGATCAATGAAGTTGGTATAACATAATTCATCTACACCTAAGGTGCAATCAAATGTGCAACCACTCTCAAATTCCTCAACAATGACTTCAAATTTAGTCAAACTTTCATTAAGCTCATTCTCTCTTTTTCTTATGGAAGCATTACTATCATGGAAAACTTCACAATAATTTCTACAAGAAGTAGAATTATACGATGAACTTCTCCTTTCTCCTTTCTCCATAATCATCCAAACCTCCCTTAAAACTTCTTGAACCTATGTAAGACATAATTAAGACAAGAAAAATGGTTAGTAAAATTATGGACCTCACACGAAAAGTTGGCCTGCTTTAAAAGCACTCAAAATAGCTATCGAAAGAAAGAGTCCGACTGCCAGTGTAGTGACGTGTTCAGAAAGAAATCTCACTCTCTCACGTGTATCACTCAAATGATTGCACTCAATTTTCTTTCCACTCGTGTATACACTCAAAGGTCGTTGGCTTTTAGGACCACACTCAAATGATCTCACCACTCAAACCTTTTACCACTCAAGGATATCCCTTAGTCTCTTCACGGTTCTGCAATCTCAAATAAGCTCAAAGAAGCTTTCAAGTATCGATTCGGAGTGGAGTTTATGTCAATAATGAAGAAGGACAAAACACACTAACGGACAAGGAATGAATAAACACATCACAAAATTAAAAGAAAAAAAGTATGAAACAAATTGACACAAAATAAATTTAAAGCACTCAATTACTAATACAAAGGATAAGAACAAGTATCCTAAAATATTAGTAAATGATTAGTTATGAATGACGAGTAGAATCTAGAATCAACAAGAAGGTCATTCAAAGTCACTATCAAATTTATCAACACCCAATTCAAATTTTGTTTACCCAATCAAAATGGAGCATTTCTAAGCATCACCCAATAGTTTTTGAAGTAAGAAATCAACTCAAACTTTAAAATCTTCAAGAAATTCGCAGAAGAAAAATAGCCCATTTTTGAAACCCAAAATTGACCTCAAATTCATCATTAGATTCCAAAATTAGAACCTAATATAGTTTACCCATAATCAAAACAACTTAGATTCAAAATATGAGGTCAAAATTCACACAAAAATGCACCAAAACTTAAATTTTCGCTCTCTAGAAAGTGCAGAATTTTTTTTTAGTGCAAAATGAGATAAAATTGGACAAAATCAACTCCAAATCAACTCTAAATGCTCTCAAATTTTATATTCAATCACTTTAGACTATTTTCAACAACATCCACTGGAAAATTTCTTCAATTTTCAGATCCGAATTTTTTTTATTTTTTTTCGGATTTCTTTTTTTCTTTTTTTTTTTTGATTTTTCAAAAAAGATAATAAATCAAGGATTAAGAATTGTAAGAACAATTATTTAGCCTTGCTCTGATACCAATTAATGTAAAATGAGATACAAGATATAGAGATTCAAGAGATAATCAAGAAATTAAGGGGGAAATGGAGAAGAAAGAAAGAACAATCCACAATTGAAGTAAATTAGAGACTAACAAAAATAGATTTGCAATTCTCTAATTTGAACAAACAATTACATGATTAAATTCGAGGAAGAAGAGAATTGAACTCATACATGAATAATCTTACCAAAAGATATTCAAAAGAGATCTAATGTAGAGACAAAAGAATTTAACCCACAAAACTCACCAAGAGTATTCACCTAAAAATATTTTCTACCAAAAATCTCCATCATTTTCTATTTATACTGCTAAAATAAGAAAAAACGTAAATGCCCTTAATTACATGTATATCATAAAAGGACCCTAAAATATAATGTTAATCATTTCTTGAATTGATTCTTGTTTTTCATACTCTCTTGAAACACTCTAAGCTCTTGACGTCAAGTAGAAATCCTTACGTGCAATAAGTACTTTCCGGACTTGCATCACAAAGTAATGGAGAAGAGAGGATAAATTTGGATGAGAATCTTCATGAAACAAAATATAAGTTTATATAGGCAAAATAGAAAAATACCATAAGACATTACTAACTTACAAATTAAAGTTTGGAGGTTATGGACATGAAAATTATGAGAGTTATGGCTATTATTTAAGAGTAGAAATTAAAAAGATATGAGTTATGAATAGTTACTTTTAAAATACATTAAATAAAAAAGAGAAAAAATAGTTAAAATCTTAAAAATTAATGTCATTTTATAATTAGAAGAAGGGCAAAAATTAAAAGGAAAAATCATTAAAATCTTAGAAATTAATGTTATTTTATAATTAGAAGAAGGGCCAATTTTTTTTTATAAAAAAAGGAAAACTCTTAGAATTAATATCATTTTATAATTAGAAGAAGGGATAAAAAATTATAAAAAAAATTAGGTCCAAAAAAAGTGCATAGTTAGAGTGACTTTTCAATTCTTCATTAGTACATCCAATAATTAGTAATCAATATAATAACTTATACACAATAAATTAATATAATTGTTAAGAAATTTAATGAAACTTAATAAATAGGATAGAACATGGTTAAGTCTTTAATTAAAAAATAAGAGAAAAGAGAGAAAAATATCAAAAAAAGGAGAAAAATGATAAATAGAAATGGAGGTCATAGAGAGGTGCCACATCACCTTATCTATAACTCTCCTTTATATATATATATAAAAAAAAATTATATTAATTAATATTTAGTATTAAATCATAAAAATAATTTATAAAATAAATAATTTATGCTAAAAATAAAACCTAAAAAATTATCTTTTTTTAATATGTTCAAAATAACTAGTAAAGTAACAAGTGCACAAGATTTCTTAAATGCGTTTCTTAATTCGGAGGCGTGACTTGCTATTAAATCTTATCTAATTTAATCATAATCATGTTTTATACGCAATCAATTTGCTAAGAATCAAACACCATTCCAGTTATGACTTTAACTTATATATTATTACTCAAATTATATAGTACATGTCACAAATAGGACGTACTTTTCTCGTTTCAAGTAAAAAGGCAAAAGATCTCATTTCTTTTAATTTTGTGGCACATTTCACTTTTTGAGAATCAAATATATTAAATTAACTTAATATTTTAAATAATTTTTTTTTATATTAAAAAATTATATGAAAAATTATAATTTTTCTCATGTCAATATAATAAAAAATATATTTACAAAAATATCATTCAAAATGTACATAGTTTAAATCTCAAAAAAAAAAAATATCACATAAACTGAGACGAAAATTATTATTACATTTTGTTCTCAATATTATATATTTCATTTATTATTTTTTAAATGACCTGAATTAAATTTGTTATTTTAATAATTATTTATAAGTGTTACCTAACCTTATCCCCAATAATTGATCCATTAATAGACAAACTTCTAAGCAGTCATGTCAAGGTTTAATACTAATTGCAGCCGACCCTTGAGAATTTTCTCTTACTAATCGTTTGATTCCATCCTGGATGATTTTAGCTTTTGCTTGAAAGTTCTAAAAGAAAAAAGTATCAATAAATTATGTTAGTTGTTGCGCGGTAAAACCTGTTTTTCGATCGAACATCAAATATTAAACTTTTAAGGATTGTTTAGTACGCGGGATATGATGAGATATTTTAGAATTAAATTTGTGATGAAATTTATATTGTGTTTGGTTAAAATGCAATATAAATTCTATTCAAACTCAATCATGTGATATTTCATCTTATTCTATTCAACTTGGAATTATTCTATTCCATCTAGCTCCCAGTTGAAATAAGATTAATCCAGAATTATAATCCAATAAGGATAATCTCATAATAATTTAATTCGCTTAACAATTGACCCCTTAACATTTTGCAAAAACTTCAAAAGGTGAAAAACTAACTATTCTTTCTTATATTTGAATGCCAGTTATAACAATTCTTGTAAAGAATCAAAAACAAGTTCCTTACAATTTTTGAAAGAAAAATCACAAGGATTGATGGTCGAATCAAGATATAAAAATACTAAAATGTGACACTTAATATCATCTCATATTAGATGTGCATAATTAATATTACCCCTTATGAGATAGACTTAAAAATCGTGTTTAGTTTGATACAATCAATAAAAAGCATGTTTATTATTAATAAAATTTCAATTATTTGAAAAAGAAAAACTCGTGCATGTAAATATTTTATAAAGATAATTTTAGAGATACCACCTCGTTTAGTTCTATAATTCTCACTTTCTTCGTGATTTTGATTATTACATTCACTTTTTTAATTTTAATTTTCTCGTAACTAAATTTTTTAATCAAAGTAATAGACAACTTTTATATAGAAAAACAATATAAGAAAATAAATATCTAAGAAAACAATGTAACATATCTAACATTCCACAAGATGAGTATACCATACCATAGAAATACATATACCAAGATTGAAGTGCACAATACAAAATTAGACAATATGAAAAAGTAATCATACTTGACAAAATGCGCAAGTAGTGCATGTAAAAAAACAAGATAAGATCGCTTGTAATAATTTGATTTTGCAGAATATTTTCTTAAATATTTTATAAACATAACAAAAAAAATGATATAGTGAAGGAAAAGAATATATATTGAATAAAAAATAGCGAAGATTTAATATAATCATGATAGTCCATAAACTTGAGGCATGATATTCCCTAACAATCTCTTAATCTCGTGAAACGATTTATTTGACAGTAGAAAATATAGAAGATCTATAGTCTAAACAAAAACTAATAATAATTTTATAATTATTACATTTTCTTCTTATAATAATAATAATAATTAAATAAACGCATGCTTCAATAAAGCGACATAAACAATAAAAGTTCACATAGTTTATCCAACTTACATGAAATTGAAGCCTAAAAATTATAATTATTATACTTAACATTGTGCTTTTTTATTTACTTGAAATTGAAATTATTACACACTTAACATTATGCTTTGATACTTACATTTTAAGTTGTTTATTATTGTGATTTATACTTACATAACTTTAGAAAATGTTATTGTCTTTGTCTTATTTTATGTGACACTGATGGAATTTAGAGAGTCAACCAAATTTGTTATATAGTGTTTAGATATTTTAACTTATTAATTATAATAATTTATAATACTTTTTACGTAATTTTCAAGTAATATATGTTACTCCGTCTATCTCCATTTATATTAGAAAATGTTATTTGTTATGAAATAATATAGTTATGTGGATGTCCATACTCCTAAGAAGTTACTCCCACCAATATTCTCCATAATGTGTAGTAACGTCCACACCCATAACTTTCTCCATTATGAAGAAGATAACCTCCACCATTAATCACCATTATTCTAGTAACCTCACACCTCCATAATCTTCCTCCATAACCTTTATAGTTAATGTCATGTTTATGACTAACCTTTTGTATGCCTCTATGTAATACTATAAATAGAGGTATAGGAGTTTATATTGGTGACACTTGAAACACTTGAACATACTTGGAAGAATAAGAAAGTTCTCATCTTTTGTTTCTCTTATTTCTTGTCTATTTCTTGTTCATATTATTACTCTTTTAGTTTAGTTTTACAACATCATTGTCTTTGTCTTATTTTATGTGACACTGATGGAATTTAGAGAGTCAACCAAATTTGTTATATAGTTTTTAGATATTTTAACTTATTAATTATAATAATTTATAATACTTTTTACGTAATTTTCAAGTAATATATGTTACTACGTCTATCTCAATTTATATGACATTGATAGAATTTGAAGAGTCAACTAAATTTTCATGTCTTTTAAATATTTTAAGTCATTATTATTGTAATTTATATTAATTTTTACGTCATTTTTAAATAATACATGTTACTTCCTATGTTCTAATTTATGTGACAGCGATAAAATTTTGAGAGCCAATCAAATTTTCTTATGTCTTTTAAATATTTTAGATTGTTAATTATTGTAATTTATAATTTTTTATATAATTTTTAAATATATAACAGATAAAAAAAAATAAGATAAGAAAATTAAAATAAAAAAAGTACAAAAAATTTAAAAATGCCCTCAACCAAAAGCAGACATGTCGATGGACAACTACCTGCTTCTGGCCGCTTCTATACGGTAGTACAATAACAACAACAACAACATACCCAGTATATTCCCACAAAGTGGGGTCTGGGGAGGTTAAGATGTACGCAGACCATACCTTTACCCCAGTAAAGTAATAATATTTGGGTTAAAAACAGAACTTAATACTAGTTGATTATTTTTTTTGAAAAAAATAATTAGTGGTTATTTTTGATGATTAAATTAGTGTTTTTTTTTTCCTTATAATGGTTAAAATTTTAAGTTGTGGTTCACTTATTTTCGAGGGCCGCCGAAAACCCTTTGTATTGGATAGTAAAGTAAATATGAGATAAACCCCCTCTGTTCCATGATACGCACACACGCATAATATCTTGCTAACTCCCTAACCCCTAAAGACCTTAGCACGCTTCCTCAGCCATGGCTTCTTTGTCCATAGACATAGCCACCACCTTTATGGGACTGGCCAAGCGTCAGACCCCACCGCTCTATGGTCTTCGCACAGCAGTGTTCCCAAGTTTGTGGAAAACAAGCAAATATCAGAGGACCAGTTCATCTTCAAGAATTAGTTTTGCAATCAATAATTCTCCCAAACCAAACAGATTCTCTCGCGGATTTACTGTCTCTGCTACTTCTACTTCCGCCCCACAAAGCGAGGATTCTGATATCTTAACCAAGATTCCTCCAGATAATCGAATTCCAGCTACCATTATCACTGGCTTCTTGGGTTCTGGGAAAGTATGTGTTCTCTTAGTACTTTATTGATATTCTCAGTTTAGTAGCTTATACTGCTTTAGTTTCTTGTCGATGTTGGTCAGTTAATAGTTCATTCTATCAGTAATAGACTAATGAGCAAAATGTGAAGCTTCAATATTCTACTCATCTACTGTCACTAGCAGCCTTTTGGGGTTTCAATTGCGAGACAAGTTTTTTGCTTTGTCCTCTTAGCAACGTGAATCATTGTATTCTGTTTAAGTTAAGTGAATTATTATGGTATCCGAGCTTCGATTCACATCATTATTGCTTCCCTAAGATTGTTTTTTCATTGGAAAATTTTGGGGGAAGAGGTGGGGTTTTACTTATTTGAAACACTTTCAGTAGGTCCCAAGCGCTTTTCGTACCTCAAATGACAATCCATCACAATGCAAATGAATTTGATGCTATAACTTCCCATTTTAGGGCATATTAATGAGAAGTATGCATAGTTAGATTTTAACATTTGTTTTGCACTCAAAATAGACATAGCTTAATTTTTTTCAATCATCTGATTCAAATCTGATATTGCAGACTACCTTATTAAACCACATATTGACTGCGGATCATGGAAAGCGCATTGCTGTTATCGAGAATGAGGTATGTGAATGTATTGAATAATCTTAACGTTACAGAGATTATTTTGTTTCTTATATGCCGATAAGATTCTAGGCTTAGTGTATGTTTGTATACGGTCAATGTCTAACATGTTATTTTATCTTTCCCCTCCCAAGGTAGTTTATGCAATTATCTTGTCATTTTAGCTTCTTGCATTTCACTAGGTAGTGATTGTCTGGAATCTAAACTATTATATCTATCATATATCTTGCAGTATGGGGAAGTGGATATTGATGGTTCTTTGGTTGCGGCAAAAGCTGCTGGGGTGGAGGAAATTATGATGCTTAACAATGGGTGTCTCTGTTGTACTGTGAGGGGTGATCTAGTTAGAATGATCGCAGAGTTGGTCAGTAGAAAGAAAGGGAAATTTGACCATATCGTCATAGAGACTACAGGTAAGAAATTGAGGAGACACATTGTTCTGGACTGAAATTGTTCTAGCACACTTTTGGAGTTGAGGATCCAGGATTTCTCGGTTGTCTAATTCAGGCATTTGGTTATCTGTTTGCTTCTATCTTCTTGCGTTCTATCTTCTTGCGTTCTTACACAACTAAGCCAAAACTTCTCTTTTATTGTACATGTGATGCCAATGTTGGTTCTCTTGTGTTGATTTTGCAGGATTGGCAAATCCTGCACCAATTATTCAAACTTTTTATGCAGAGGATCAGGTTTTCAATGATGTTAAGTTGGATGGTGTTGTTACATTGGTTGATTCTAAACATGTTGGTTTTCACTTGGATGAGACTAAGCCAAAAGGCGTGGTCAATGAAGCAGTCGAGCAAATAGCTTATGCTGACCGTATTATAATAAACAAGGTAATGTCTATCTATGTAATGGAGGATTTCATATCAAATACCAATCATCCAGTAAGGTACTGTTCTCCATTATAGCAATTGAGGCTCTAGACTTGCCAGAGGCAGAAATTATCCCGGATCTGGTGACATTTTATTATTTCAGGATCTCAAAAAACAATCATTGCTTACCAAACAAAATTAGAAGGCATAGAGGATATATCTCTGTTAATGCTGCTTCCTATCAAATTTACTTGTTAAATTAGTGAGTTCCACAAATATTTGCTTCCTTGTGGATGTTATATGGTTGAGAGGTTTCTATTTGCAAGGGGAGGTTACCTGAAATATAGATTGAGCTTGTTGTATGGAACTTTAGATTAAGCTTGGACATCCATCTCGCTGCAATCTGACAAATGCTTTTCATATCCTTGCCAGACTGATCTTGTTGGTGAGTCCGAAGTTTCTTCCTTGATTCAGCGAATAAAGGTTGGTATTGTGGCTGATTGTCTTTTGACATAGTATTTAGCTGTCAATCTTAGACTTACTCACTACGCTCTCATGGTGAATAACAGAACATAAATAGTATGGCTCATTTGAAGAGGACACAGTTTGGAAAAGTCGATTTGGACTATGTTCTAGGGATTGGAGGCTTTGATTTGGAAAGGTCTGACTTCTTCCCTTTCTGATTGTGTATTGTAAACCTCCAGTGCTTCTTGTTTGCATTTTATGAAAAATTGCATATACCTCTTTTTTTTGACAATTACAAACAGAAAAATTGCATATACCTCTTACCAATGTTAATAACTGGTCAAGTCCTCATTTCTTTAAAAAAGGAAGTACATGACTAGTCAAGTTTGTTCCAGATAAAGCATATCATTGTTTTATTGCCGGTATCCTTAGAAGGACAGGGTCCGGGGAATCAGTAAACCTGCACTAGTTGATCCCTAGGGGTCTGGAACAGAGGAAAAATGTCCTTGGGAGAAGAGGGCGGGGGGGTGATTCCACAACAGAAATATAAAGGGAGAGGCGGAGGCCCCCAAGGTTTCGGTCTGGTGGTAGAAACACAACTTGTGATATGTGGATTAGGTGCACATAATGAGTTCAAACCTTGCAGCAAACAAAATCCTGGTATATAAATAGATGGGTTGGCTCATTATCCACCCAGTTTCGAAGCCGGGGATTTCTGGATTATCAAAAGAAAAGGAGAGGATGAAAGGCAAAGTTGAAAGTTGCACAGGGGTACTGAGAAGCATGTGCCCATCACTCCAGCAATGGCACCGAAGATGAAAGAAAGAGTCCCTATATCCTTGTGGTTAGTGGAGAACAGCCATCAGACCGGATTTGTCGTAAAATTGAGATTATTTCGTTTCCTTCCTTATCAGAGAGGGGCCCGCGGGGCTTATTTATTGAAAAAGGGGGAGTGAGGGGAGGGGGGGGGGGGTTGCTCCTTCAAGTGAACTGTGGGAAATGTGATCCTTTTTTGTGAATAAAACATTTACAAAGAGCAATAATTAGTTGTTTGTTTTCATCTTTACCTTATTCATAAATATGGAGAGATATTAATGTGGTGCAAAAGAAAGAAGTATTAAATTGATAGGAGTAATAAATTAGGATAATCTATTTAATATTTTTCTTAAGGAGTGTGCAAAAAGAAAACATGACAAGTATTTAGCAACAAAGGGAGCAATTGATTAAACTCTTTTAAATATGGAAAATTTTAGTGCTGAAAGCACTTTTATTCGTCAGATATATACTTGTAATCATTTTTATAGATGTCCATTTGTTCTTAGATCGATTTTGTCTTTGTCAAGTTCTTATCTTACCGGGCTATTGCTTACTTTATTTTGTTAAATTCATGTAGAATTGAAAGTGCGGTTGGCGCTGAAGGATCCAAGGAAGACCATACTAGCCATGGCCATGGCCATGACCATGATCATGATCATCACCAGCACCATGACCATGAACACGGACATGATCACAAGCATGGTAAGTGTTCTTTGATGTTTGAACTTCTATACTAGCCGTTGTAGCAGTTAATGTCAACACAGTGCTGCACCAAATCAGTTAGTTCATTTCTTCAAAGAACTATTCGATAGAGAGCAAATACATTAATGTTAGGATTTTGTGATAGTCTCACCGCTATACACAAACCGTTAGACAAAGACAGTAAGGTTATAAACTTTGCTAAAGGTCTTGGAAACAAATATAAGACCTTAAGGACTTTTATGCTGGGCAAAGCACCATATCCAACCTTCACTCAGTTTGTTAATACACTGAGAGTACGATATGAGAGAAGAAGATAGCGAGAAAGATCATGTCGATTTTCAAGCCCATAAAATACAAAGTTCGTTTGGTAGAGGTTGAGACAATTCTTTCAGAGAAAGAGGACATGCAAACCCCTGCCAAATTTGTGGAAGAAACAACCATACTACTATATCTTGCTTTTATAGGTGGATTAGTTCTACCAATCTCAACAGGAAGCTCCACAAGGACTCTCTGCATTAACAATCAATGGACCATTTGACAACAGTCTTTACATGGACTTTGGAGCAAGCTTGGAGTTGCATGATTGCCAACCTCCAGCTAGAGGGGGCATGATAAAGAGCAACATAGTTTAGTATTAGGATGTAGAATTCTAACGTTAATATATTTGCAATAGATTAATTTGATATAGTTTATAATTAGGATGTAGAATCCTTGTACTATAGTACAATAGATAGTCGTAGGGCTATATAAGAACCACCTATGTGCATGAGCTAGGAGAAGAGAAAGCATAAAGAGTTGTATACTTACACTCAATATTGTTCTATAATCTTCTTCACTGTTTCCCCTTATTTTGGAGAAATTACTTGAGCAATCTGTGTTTGGTACTTTCAGATCTTCTCTTTAGTCGTAAGGCTATGAGCATGATGTTCTAATTGTTGGAGCTATTAACTTTTCTACATATAGAACTTCTTACCAAGCATCGCAAGCAGGATTATTAATGGGTCTACTCGAGCTTAGTTCGGGAAATTCGAACTAGGTTAGACGACTTATATGAGCTTAGTCAAGCTTGATCCAATTATATTCAAGTCAAGGTCAAGCTTGACTTCGGCTTGAATAAATTTCTACAAGCTCGAGCTGGCATTCATTTTGAAACTAGTTAACACTGAGCTTGTTCATGAGTCCGTTTATGATCCATATTTACTTTAAGAGAATTCTGAATACAAGAGAATATTGCAATAACCATTTTCCTATTGAATACCTTTGGGTTGGGGGATTGGAGACACTGACCGGAGCATAAGTACCTGTTTTATATTTAAAGAAAAAAATGCAAAAGGGCCTTGTTGTTTGGGGTGGGGTGTTTCTATTCGAGAACACTAAACAAGCCGAGTCGAGCTGTAGGGTGAATTTGAGCTGGGTTGCTTAATAAATTAATGAGTCGAGTTATGATTTCTTAGCGAATGTGTTAGTTCCTTTACAGCACTAGGCCCTTTTTTAACCTTTCCAATTCTTGTCTTTTGCCTTTTTGTTTCTACCTCAAGATAAGTGTTGTTTTCTGCTATTTGGTTGATATGATGTGTCAAATCTATTGCAGAACATCATGATCATCACCATTCTCACGACCACACTCATGACCCTGGTGTTTCTTCTGTCAGCATAGTTTGTGAAGGGACCTTGGATCTTGAGAAGGTTGGCATTATGGTCTTCCGTTTGACCATATTTTTTATAAATACTTCATTCACAAAGATAGTGTGTATTAGCTGTAAATATGGACAAGAATGTAAGCTGCATTAATAAACTAAGGAGTTGTAATTCTGTATTTCAGGCTAATATGTGGCTGGGAACGTTGCTGATGGAACGAAGCGATGACATATATCGGATGAAGGGTCTTTTATCTGTTCAGGGAATGGATGAGAGATTTGTCTTTCAGGTTATTAAATTCTTTGCTTAGTGCTACAGTATCTTACTGATCAGTTATAATGTGATTACTGCTACTACATAATCCCTTTACGTGGCTGAAACATTCTTTTGTAATGTGGATGTGAATTTCACTTCTATCCGATAGAACAAAATGTGGATGTAAATTAGTCTTTCCATCAGTAGTGATTCATTTTAAAGATTTCAAGTTACTAAGATCAATGCTTTACTGGTGTGGGTTGCAGCCTCATTCAAGTTTGAACGAGTAAATTCTGTGGCTCGTGATAGTTGTCAACTTGCTAACGTGTCTTACCTCTTTTTGGTGTAACAGGGAGTCCATGACATATTCCAAGGTTCTCCAGATCGGCCATGGCGGTCAGATGAACCAAGAACAAACAAGATAGTATTTATAGGGAAGAACTTAGATGGAAAGGAATTAGAGGAGGGCTTCAAAGCCTGTTTAACATAAATCCCAGATTCTGGTTGCTATTCTTTTAAGGTTGAGACAAATAATGCGAGTGTTACTGTTAATTGGTTAGGGGAGAGGAAATTTAAGCATGATTGACTTGTTAATCAATACAAAAAAATATATTTATGTTTTCAGAGCTTTCAGTCGTAAATACTTGTACTCCCTTTGTCTTGCTTTAGGGTCTATTGGAGAAATTTTCTGAACCGGATTTTGGTGATTAACAATTGGGACAATAACATTTTTAGTTCCTTAATTACTGCTAATCCTACAAGTTACAAGTGAAGTATGAGGGTAAGATGGATGCAAACCTTACCCTTACCTTTGTGTGTTAGAGAGGTTGATTCCAACGTATCCTTGGCTTAAAAGAGAAGTTACTCAAAGTAAGGTTGCAAGAAAAATATGACAGCAAAATATCAAGATAGAAAACAAATGACTAAAACACATTGAAGAATTCAGGTTATTGCTGAATTCTGTTTTTTAGTTCCTTAATTATTGCTTAATTCTGATTTTGGTTCTTATAATTTATGATTTGGTACATTTGATCTTTGATTAATAAAAATTTGCATTTTTGTGCCCTTTAGGTAGGAAATGATAATATTTAGACTATTTTTAGAACTATATTACCCTCAAATATTGAATAACAATACAAATCTAACATTAAATATGAATAACTAAGTAGTGACACGATTGCTAATGCAATGAAATTTGTGAAGAGTCACAATCAAAAGATTAGAAGCGCATCATTTCAATTAATTGAAGGTTCAAAGTGCTTAATAAAATGTGTAAACAACATAAAACATAGTAGTTTGGTCCCTAATTACGTTTTATTCCACTATTTTAAAATATTATATTTTCCCCGGTAGTTTAAAAAAGGGAAGGCATGTATCTTTTGTATTTTCGTGTATCCTGGATACATATAACCTCTTCATTAATGGTAAATCTATTTTTATTATGGCGCTTTAAAAGAAAATAACAGATTTACAATTAATGAGGAGTAAATCTGCAGTATCCTCATCTCCACAAACAACTGGAAAATTCAAATTTCAATTTAAAATTACTTGGATACACATCAAACTAGCAAGTAACTCCATTATACAGGATACATGTAATAATAGATCTCAAATATCTAAGGATACACATTTAAACAGCAAACAACAATAGGTATACTTGGATACACTGTTAACACTGTATCCAAGATTATAAGCTTGGATACATTATAACAGTGTTAAGGATACTTCCCAATATCTAAGGATACCCATCTAAACAACAAATAGATATAAGTATACTTGGATACATGTTAATATTGGATACAAGTTTGTAAGCTTGGATACATTGTAACAGTGTTAAGGATACATGTTATCAACATCTCAAATAGCAAGTTGCAGTAGTATTGGGATACATGTTAACATGAATTAATCTTGGATACATGTAACACAAGATTTGCTTACAATGTTATCCCTGGATACGTATTGCTTTGTTTTGATTTGAAACTTTAAATTTACAAAAGTTACACATTTACAACTCAGATAGATATATGTATACTTGGATACATGAAAAATAACACTGGATACATGGTAACACTGAAAAATAACATCTGGGTTTGAGTCCCTTGTTCTTGATTTCAAATTTTTGTGCAATTCATTCATTTTGACTTAATCGTTTCTAAATTTGAATCTATTTTCAGCAAAGTCTTCTTCTTCAAAGTCTCTAACAGCCGGAACAAAGGTCGGAGAAGGCACTTCATTGTTCCTAGACAACAATGTGTTCCTAGGACTACTTTCTGCATTCTGATTTTGTGTCCTTTTCCTTAGTAGATACTGTAGTTTCTTGATCCAAGGATTCTTCTTCCCATTCAAAATTAATGGGTAAATCTGAAAAGAGAAAATGCATAAAAACCCCCCTAAAGTTGGTCGACATTTGGAAGTAGACACTTGAACTTTGCGGGGGTCCTATTACCCCCCTAAACAATTTTAAACTGGTATAATTACATTCTTTTTTGGTCAACTAGTAAGAGAGTGTATTCACTCTCTATAAAGAGCGTGAGTAACAAAAAAAATAATTATAATTTTATTTTTATAAGTTTCTTTTTATAAAATTTATTTTTCTATTTTTAAAATATTATTTTAATTGTTTTTTCTTTTTTCTTTTTTTTCCTTTCTTCTTTCTTCTTCGTCTCTACCACCATATTTGCACAACTCCACCCCCTCTCCCCCCTTCCCCACCCCACACACACACACACTCATCCACCCATTTTTACTCCCCCCCCCCCAACACACACACACCCACACACTCATCCACCCATTTTTTGCTATTATTACTTTGACTTTTTTCAATTTCAAAATTCCATCTAAAAATCTTCTCATTACAAATAACTTTATAAAATTCATTTGATTTAAAGATGATTAGAAGACATCATTTAGTTTTACTTTTTTTGAAAAATTTATTGATTCTTTTCAAAGTTTTCATTTTGAATTTGGTTGAAGTTGTATGAAAAGAAAATACATTAATTGATGATGTTTCCAAAATTTTGATTTTATCTCAATTTTTTTTTTAACTTTTATTATTAATAACTCTATAAAATCTAAGAAATGATATAGCAAAAATTTAGTGGCTGAAGAAGAAGAAGAAAGAATATGGGGGAAGGGGGTAAGCTGAAGAAGAAGAAGACGCATGGTGGGGATGGGGTTGGGATTGGGTCAAAAAGAAAAAGAAAAAGAAGTTAAAAAGTGAGAAAGAAAAGAAAAAAAGGTAACAGAAATATCAAAAACGAAAAAAGTACTTTTAATTAATTTAACACGTGTCAAGTAATTATTGGTGCGTGATTAAAACATACTCTTAAAGCCTGGGGCTAATCTAAAAATGATGTAATAACATCAATTCAAAATTGTTTAGGGGGGTAATAGGACCCCCGCAAAGTTCAAGTGTCTACTTCCAAATGTCGACCAACTTTAAGGGGTCCTTATGCATTTTCTCATCTGAAAAGGGAAAGTCCTTATGGATGACCATTTCCTAATTCATGTACACCAGATATATTGAATAAGTAAATCCAACAAAGAGCATCTAAGCACCAAAAAAAAAAAAAAAAAACAAATCCTTGAGCTATAGCAATTTTACAAACACTGGAAACCAATACATATGGACAATCAAAAGCATATGTTTGGCCTGCCATGAAAATGACTACAATATTATATATTACATGGACTTAAACCTATATAAACTCTGATATCCCCCTTCTATTTTTCATCAAACAAGTGCTCTGCCCATACAAGAAATACTATTCTTCTATTTTCTTCTCAGAATCAAAACATTATGGCTGTCACCACCTTCACTGAGGAGAACACTTCTCCACTTCCTCCCAAGAGAATATTCAAGGCCTCCATTGTTGATTCTCATAACTTGATCCCAAAGTTGATGCCACAAGCTATTAAAAGCATTGAAGTTCAAGGTGATGGAGGTGCTGGAAGCATCAAGACTATCAATTTTCCTGACGGTACAATCACCAAAACTGTTCTTTTATATTTTGTGCAAAAGTACTCTAATTAGTACTCTGGTTTTATCTTGATTCTTTTTGTGCATGTGTAGGTGGCAATTTTAAGTCCATAAAGTATCGTGTTGATGAGCTTAATGAGGAAACATACACATATAAGTACACATTGATCGAAGGTGATGGACTGGTAGACAATCTTGAGAAGATAACTTATGACGTGAAGTTTGAGCAGTCAGCAGATGGTGGTTCCATCTCTAAGGTGACTAGCTCATACTATACTGTGGGAGATTTCAAGCTCAAAGAAGAGGAAATTAAGGCAGGCAAGGAGAAGGCTTTGGCGATGTTCAAAGCTGTAGAAGCCTATCTCCTTCAGAATCCTGAAGCCTATGCTTAGAGGGTTGCTATGTTATGGGATGGTTGTTTTCTCTCTGGGTCCTAAGTTTGTCTTTCATGTTTGTGGCAGAAATAAGTATCTTCTGGTTTGAAATAATGTTGTTGGTTGATTTTATGGTTAAAGTATCTTCATCTTCATTTGTCATTTCACATTTGCTCGGAAAGTTAACAGAGATGAGTAATGATTGATGACTAATTGAAGTGAGAACCCTTACATTGAGACTGTAAAACTAGCTACAACACTAACTTCTTCTTTCCAGATTCTGAAATGCATGACAGATTAATCCTTAAATGCGTCAAAACAAAAAAAAGAACGGAAATATGAAAATGATCACTCTAGTAACAGTTTCTAACATTACGCTTCTAGTCAAAGTACATATACTTCAGAATAATGAAATTATTGAGACATAATATAATTAAGTAGATAAACTGTGGTCTCTCTAATAGTTCAACTTTTTAGACGAGACAGTCACAATTCTAACATGATAGCAGATCAGACAAAAAGTCTAGTTTCAAATCTCACTGCCACCTAAGGAGAAAAAATAATATTTTCACGTGTTTGGTAGTTGAATAAAAAGAATCAGCACCACACGTGAGCAGAAATTGCAGCCTCCAGGCCATCGAATCTTCACAGACAGATGGAATCATTGATGTGAAAATTCACATACACATCGAGTAGCATCCTGGAAAATAGCCTCTGAAGCTCTCAGTTCTTTGAAGAAAACTGCTGGATTTGACGCTTCACATAGAATTTGCGGGAGTCCATGTCGCTGACGCTTTACAGGAATAGAGCACAAGTATATAACATCAGGCAACAAACTGTAGTTCAATAGAAACAAGCAACTTTAATTGCAGCAATAAGATTATCTTATTAATACCTTCGGGTATCCAAATGCAGCCTGAACTATGTCGAGGCAATCACGAATGCAAGCAGAGTAAAGGATTGTGCATAATTGTGTTGGGCTTGGTCATCGTATCCATGACTGCCCCACGCTAGAGCACCAAAAGAGCGTACATATATAGCCAATTAAAGGAGAGACTACTTCGGTTCTGGAGGTTATGTGGAGAAATTTAATTCCCTTGCCAAATGTATCCTCTTCTCTTTGTAGAATGATGATAGTTACTACTGATAGGTCTCTCAATGTAAAATATAATATTCATGGTTAATTTAAAAGTTGTTGTTTCTTGAACAGTTTTGGATGTGTAACTTTTTGCTCCAGAATCCCAGATGTATCTTAACATTAGACAGATGTGAACGTCTATTTTATGTTATCAATATTTATCCTCACTTTGAATCATATTACTAGAGTTGAGGATTGTAAAAATTGTAGACTATTGTCATAAGCTGAATTTCTACTGCAGTTGAACTTTCTCGGTTGTCCATGACTAAGAAATTGAAGATTATTCAACCAGAAGAAACAATTATGTCTTGATGCAATCATCCTCTCCCCAAATCCTGATCTATCAAGACACTCGCTAGTACAATACAATACAAACTATTTTCTGTTTTCACTTGATAAAAATGTAGAAGGAATAGGCGTACTCTATGAACGCGAAAAAAATTAAAAATAGAAACCTTAAAGACAAGCCAAAGGCAAAATCCTGATAAATTGGATGATCATTTCCTAGTTCATGTATACCAACTATATTGAATAAGTAAATCCAACAAATAGCATCTAAGCACCAGACAAACATATCCTTAAGCTATAGCAATTTTACAAACACTGGAAACCAACGAATATGGACAAGCAAAAGCATATGTTTGGCCTGCCATGAAAATGATAACAAGATTAAATAATACATGGACTTGAACCTATATAATCTCTGATATCCCCCTCCTTTTTTTCATCAAACAAGTGATCTCCCCCTACAAGAAATACTACTCTTTTATTTTCTTCTCGGAATCAAAACATTATGGCTGTCACCACGTTCACAGAGGAGAACACTTCTCCACTTCCCCCCAAAAGAATATTCAAGGCCTCCATTGTTGATTCGCATAACTTGATCCCAAAGCTGATTCCACAAGCTATCAAAAGCATTGAAGTTCAAGGTGATGGAGGTGCTGGAAGCATCAAGACTATCAATTTTCCTGACGGTACAATCACCAAAACTATTCTTTTATATTTTGTGCAAAAGTACTCTGATTAGTACTCTGGTTTTGTCCTAATTCTTTTTGTGCATGTGTAGGTGGAAATTTTAAGTCCATAAAGTACTGTGTTGATGAGCTTAATGAGGAAACATACACATATAAGTACACATTGATCGAAGGTGATGGTCTGGTAGACAACCTTGAGAAGATAACTTATGACGTGAAGTTTGAGCAGTCAGCAGAGGGTGGTTCCATCTCTAAGGTGACTAGCTCATACTATACTGTGGGAGATTTCAAGCTCAAGGAAGAGGAAATCAAGGCAGGCAAGGAGAAGGTTTTGGCGATGTTCAAAGCTGTAGAAGCCTATCTCCTTCAGAATCCTGAAGCCTACGCTTAGAGGGTTGCTATGTTATGGGATGGTTTTTTTCTCTATGAGTCCTAAATTGTCTTTCATGTTTGTGGCAGAAATAAGTATCTTCTGGTGTGAAATAATGTTGTTGGCTATTTTTATGGTTAAAGTACTGATAATCTTAAGTTTATTTTCTGTACCAGTCTTCATCTTCATTTGTCTTTCATATTTTCTCGGAAAGTTGAAAGAGATGAGTAATGGTTGATGACTAATTGAAGTGAGAATCCTTACATTGAGAATGTAAAACTAGCTACAACAATAGCTTCTTCTTTGCGGATTCTGAAATGCATAACAGCTTAGTCCTTAAATGCGTCCAAAAAAAAAGGTATGGAAATATAATGATATCACACAATTCTAACATGATATCAGATCAGACAAAAAGTCTTTAGTTTCAAATGGAGAAAATGATCAAAATGGTCCTTAATGTATGGAGATGGATTGTTTTGGTCCTTGATATATACCACTTGATGGATATAGTCCTTGATGTATATAAAAAGTAGATCATTTTAGTCCCAAACACTAAAACTAACAGTTCTTCCTTTAAAAACTGTTAAACTTAACAGAAGAAAACACACACATTTACTACACCAGCCAAATCTTCCTCCTCACCTTCTTCCACCAATCTAAGGAGGTTTCCTTCATTACAGGACATTCAATGTCACTAACTAGTCTTTAACACTTTCTCATTGACAATAGCTGACCACTCTCTCAATTTTCTGTGTCCCAGTCCTAGAAACATACAAACAAACACCTTACGCTCCTCTCTTCAACACTCAAGTTAAAAGGAATATGATTATTATAAAGATTATGAGTAGTAAAAAGAGGAAAATATAAATCATAATTAGACTAAAAAATTAACAAATATGAGAAATTGAAGCTTGAATCGGGTGAAATTTGTTTCCTGTTAGGGTTTGCCCTGAATTTTCTACCTTATTTGGATTTTACACAATTGTGTTCTAATTCAAAAAGGTTTTCTTGACGGAAAAGGTTTTCTTGGTGAAAAAGAACTCTACAATATCTATCTTTTTTTCTTGGAAAAGAAGTCTTGTAATTCTATAAATAGAAGACTTTTTCTTCTTTAAGAAAAAACACAATAGCATTCACAATGTAGTCGTTTATAGAGTTTTATTTAGGGGGAGATTTTTTCTCAACAGTTTTATATATCATTCTTTTTATATTAGTTTTTCATAATATGTAGGCCAATTGGCCAAATCATATCAATATTATGTCTTTTTTATAGTTTTTTTTGTCATCTGATTTATCGCTTTTAAGGTTTGTAATTATTAGTTTCTGCATGACGCCCTCTCGATTTCGATCCCAACATTTCCTTCATTCCCCTCTTCTTCTTTTTTTCCAATCCTTCATTCCCCTCCATTTGAGAGCAAAGAGGAAAAGAAATGGAGTATACCTGTAAGGTTTTAGTAAAATATTCTAGTGAAAATGGATATAAAATGAGTACTATGCACTGCTTATATATGAATGACCTTGCAAAATTTCAGGAATATTTATGAGTGCTAAAAGTGGAAGGTTTCAATATATCTCAGAAACATTAATTTTTCTATGCAAGTCTTATAAGGTTTGATTTTGTTTTTGGAGATTGGAATCTCTTTTCATGAAAATTAAGTACTGATTTCTCAATCAAATAAGAAACTAAACCAAGAAGATAATTGGGTCTCCCTCTTTCTTCATATTCGTCACTTCTCTCCCTTTGATTTTACTCAGAAACATTCATCCCACTATTGCCAGATCTTGATCACGGTAAATACCATCCTAAAGAGTTGCTAGACTATGCCTCATCTATTCCATGGAAAATGGTGAAAGGGATATTTTCTTAGGTCGAGGAAAGTACAAGTGCAAATGTCAGGCCAGTTAAGTTTAACAGTTTTTTAAGAAAGAACAGTTAGTTTTAGTGTTTGGGACTAAAATGATCTACTTTCTATATACATCAAGGACTATATCCATCAAGTGGTATATATCAAGGACCAAAATAATTCACCTCCATACATTAAGGACCATTTTGATCATTTTCTCGTTTCAAATGTCACTGTCACCTAAGGAGCAAAAGAAATATTTTCACGTGTTTGGTACCTGAATAAAAAGAATCAGCACCACACATGAGGAGAAATTGCAGCCTCCAGGCCGTCGAATCATCAGACAGATGGAATCATTGATGTGAAAATTCACACACACATCGAGTAGCATCCTGGAAAACAGCTTCTGAAGCTCTCAGTTCTCTCATGACAACTGCTGGATTTGATTCTTCACATAGAATTTGCGGGAGTCCACGTCGTTCATGACACTATACAGGAAAAGAACACAAGTATATATCATCAGGCAAGCAACTTTAACTGCAGCAATATAGGATTGTCTTATTAATACCTTAGGGTATCCGAAAGCAGCCTGAAATTCATTTACAAACTTTCTTCTTTCTTCCACGCCTTCCAAGACAGCTACCTTGAGAATCTCTGCTTCATCTTCAAGAATTCTTAATCTCTTATCAAGTAGTTTAACTTGTTCAGCATGCACAAGCTCCTTATTTCTATAATTAGCTTCTTCTGCAGAAAAATTCCCTGAAGAACTTTCAGCTATGTGATGCGAGTACGCGATGGATTTTCCCTTGTTGCCTGATGACATGCTGGCTGGACCTAAAAGCATATTGATGGATATATTCTTCCAGTTTCAATTCATTCAAATTTTGAATGCAAAATTTTCTGGCGTTTAGCATTTATTGATAATTGCATTGTGGGAAAACTGGTAAACGAAAAGGATTTGTCTTGAAGCTGAAATTAGGAGGGTAGGATTTCTGCCGTTCAATAAAAGAGGCAAATTTTGGATGCATATAAGCAGAAGGTATCAATGAACGGCAGTAGCTTTAATTTGTAGTAACTCGTTCTATTTTTGGCAATTTTCAGAATGATTTGTTCAAATTAATCAACCCATCCTTTTACTGGACCGTGGTTCTAACTTCTAACTATTGTCAGTTGCTGAGCCTGAGCACATCATCGGGATCTGAGTCTTATTTATTGAGCTCAAGCTGAGGGCGCGATGTACTTCTACAACACTAAACAACACTACTCTGCTCAGTGTAATCCCACAAGTGGATGTGGGGAAGGTGGTGTGTATCCCTACCTTGTGAATGCAGAGAGGTTGTTTCCAATAGATCCTCGACTCAAGTAAAGCATATCAAAATCTCATGTTCTGCATTTCAGGACGAATATTTTTAAGTGGAGGACTATATGTTAGGAATTATATGTGTAAAACCGGCCTCAACTAGCTCAGTATGTATTGCACCACACTTGGTTCAAGCACGTAAAACTCAGCTCGACTCAACTTCGAAAAAAACACACAACTCGTGAAAAATGAGAATTGTAGCATACTCAGATTTTTTGAATAAGCTGAAAGCTTTTATCTTAATTACACGGTGGTTTCTCTGTTTCTGTTCCTGCCCCCACAAAAGGAGGGGCGAGAGAAGAAGGAAAGAGAGAGATTTAACAAAAAGAAACAGCAGGAGATTGCAGGTGCACGAATTCAACAAAACGTGTACACAGAGACATCTGAACTGTAGTAAATGAAATCACAGGCGTAACTAGTCAATTGGTACTTCAACCTCCATCTTCAAACCAGGGTGGTCCATGATCTGACACAAAGCAAACACAAGTACAAAGCAATAAGGAGAGAGAATATTGAGCACTAAACCAAGAAAGATAGCTCCAGCAATACAATCATACAATTGATCTTTTCAGCCGGTTTCAAGCTATCATGACAACTTCACCAATCTAAACAAAAGCAATTTATAAATCGAATCTAAATGATAGTGGCTCTGTAACTGCATACTTTAATAAAACGAAATAGCATGTAGAAGCATACCCATTGAGACTTGGGCCTTGCCTTGCACCATTACAGTGTCTGTCAATGTAAATCTTTTTAAAACTTCAAAAGATATCAGAATGCTTCTGAGGAAGGCCCCATTACTTAATTGCAACATCTAATCTTTCTCATTAACATGAGCACCCACCCCCCATCCCCAGGAAAAAACGCCTCCACTCCATTCCATCCCACAAAACAATACTCCATTTGTTTCAATTTGTTTGTCGTACTTCTTTTTTAGTCTGTTTCAAAAAGAATGTCTCTTTCCTTTTTTGACAATTCTCTAGTTCCAACTTTCCACATGGCAACAAATTGAAACGGAGAGAGTAGTTAACAAAAATCACTTAAATATTTGTATTCTTAATCCACAAAACATGAATTAACCTTGATGAAGTCATTCAACAGCAGTAATGAGTCCCTGGTATAACCAGCTTCGTGCAAGACCTGGCTTAACACTTCCTGCAATCCAGATCAAACACAAACGAGGAACTCGTCAAATTCATTATTCAAACGCTACACGAAATGGCAACTGATAAACTGCAGCTGCATAATCCAGAAGGCTAGAAAATTCACATGAGACTCTAAAGTAAAAAGTTCTTTACTCGAGGATAGTCAAAGATAGAGATTGGGGCTAACATTAAAGGATGCAAGGAAAATACTCTAACTTCTAGTGCATGTGAATGCCACAATGTATCAGCAAAAATGTCATGGTACCCCAACACATCCAATTTTTGAACGTTAACATGCAAATTGCTGACTATGAACATTTATTTTTTAACAAATTCTCAAATGGTCCTTCTGAACAGATATTGGAAAACAACCACCTTCCCAATTTCTCAATCACAAGCACAAAACTTTACTTGCAGACATGGATTATTAAACTTCTCTATCACATATTGCTAGCCTTATTGTCATTTTTCTCCTCCCTTTCGATCTAGATAAACAATTTAAAGGAAAAGAGCAAGACTACAACTCAGAAGCTACTAAAGAAGGAAGTGCCATAAGTTCTCTAAAGAAAAGCTGGCCCGTCATGAGCTAGAAGCCTAGAACCAAAGTCAAATCTATTCATGACTAGTAACTACATTTGAGAAGAAGAAAAAAAGTAACTATATTTGAGAGCCTTACATTAGAACACTGCACTTCAGACCCTTAAATTAAAACATAAGTGTACAGAAGATTGTACGGAACCACAAGTAAGTTAAGTGAGAAGAGGTTTCAAAGAAGACAGGCAAGTAAAACAGTGGCACACGTACTATTAGCTATAAAGATAAGAGAGGGGCAAAAAGAGCTTTATTATTGAAAAGGAAAAGAATGATCAGGCTGATATTCTCAGTTTACACTTTTGACATGTTTTATACACTTCTTGGGTTACTCTTTTGGCAGAGTTACTTATTAGTTATGGTCCTCTAACTCCGCCTGTAAGAGCTTTCTCACATATAAAGGAGGAGGGTTGCCGAGGCACGAGCGCCAATCAGAAACAGCATCTACCCCAGACCCCACTTATGGAATTACACTGGGTTTGTTGTGGTTGTTGTGGTCCTTTAAATAAAAGTGAGCACAAGCAAATGATCGTAGTTAAGATATTAAATATCATAAAGCACTTGCAACGTCAAATAGAATAATTAAAATTTGTAGAGTGTTTAGGCCACTTCAACACGTGATTTGAGATTGCACATACCATGAATGAAGTTGATGAAGTCTAGTGTATTATCCAAACTCCTCTTTAAGGAGCTACAAATCTTTTACAGGAATACTCATCTTGATCAAGATGTATAATCTCTCCATCTTTTTTGGTGAAAGATGAATGAGGTAAATCATTTTGACACACTTTTGTAACTTTACAGAATCTTTCTACGTTGGATTAGGATACTATTCATACATCGTGTACAAATCGTGAACTTTCTTAATTCTGTTTTTGTCAATAAAACTCAGTATCAAAAAGAAAGAGTGAAAAGGATAATAGATGTAACATACTTCTCTTTGCTTGTCAGAAATGAATGATCCAGTTAAATCCCGAAGCACTTCCATTATGTTATCAAAGGTCACCTTCCCGTTGCAATCAGAATCATATACTTTGAAGATAACTGAGATAAAATGGTAGATTAGGAAATCAGTAAGTGCTAAAAAGGGCAAAAGGAAGTCAAAAATTATATTAGGTAAATAACTAATCTCTTGTTTCAAAATATATTTAAGTAATAAAAGAATCTGAATAATTGTTGCTATAAGACCCTTCTTCAATATGGCTGGTATGTTATTACCACCTCTAGAAGTTCTACTATAAGTTCCTAATCCAAGAAAGACCAACAAAATCATTCAATAGCACTGATGGACCTTCTCTATACACCAAATTACTAGTAGCAAATGCACAGTTTACCAAATAACAATAGAGAGAAAATCTAACGGATACAGAACAGCTATCAGGGATACTAGTATGTCTAAGATGTCACTAAGAGTAAACAAAATATAAAACCATGAGCGCTTTAAACCCAACCCTCCTACATAACACGGTTTTCCTTAAGTTGCAAAACTACAACACATGTAAAGATTTAATGACGTACGTTCAATTTTCTGTGCCATGCTGGCTTTAGCACTGAAAGTTGATAAAAATGCCACAAAGTCCTTGAAGTTCAAGCCATCCACCATCTTAAGCAATCTCTGGAAAGATGGGTTTCACATTATTATTGAACACAGAACATACCAATAAGACACAAGAAAAGTAGTTTCTTTTTTTTTTTGTAACAGCTGTGTCTGGGTCAGCTTGCGCGCATCAAAAAATATAACAGTATCTTATTCAAGGACGGAGCCAGGTAGGACCGAGAGGTTCATCCCCCTTGGCAGAAAATAACATTGTTTATACATGGTTAAAATTATCTTTTATGTATATATAATAAATATTGAACCCCCGTTGGCTTCTTCGTGTGCTTACTCCTTCATATTTTGAACCCCTTAGTGAAAATACTGGCGCCACTGATCTTATTACATACAAATCTAAAAGTTAAAGAGCAAAACAAAAATTTATAAGCACACCTGAGAGAGTGGATTCATTGCGAACTCTGGCACAGACAAAATCTCATCAGCTGATATAAAGCCCTTTGAATTCCGATCAAGTTGACAGAACCTCTGATACAGTGACACTATTTCCTGCTGTGTAACTGGTTTTTTTTTTTATCTTCAAATTAGTAAAGCTGAGCAAGAAAAGGAATAAGAAAGAAGACTAATAAATAAGTTAAGAAAAAAATTACATAGATGGTCGCAGTGGTCTTGAACATCCTCAATATCATATTGAGTCAACATTGAAGAAGCATTACCCATGGTCAAATCTCAGGCAGCAAAACTACAAATCGAATCAAATTAAGAGAAACCCATTAAAGAAAATCAGATTTTTCATCAGAAATCAGAACCCCCACATACGATTTGTATTACCTCAACTTGCCAAGACAGAGGGGCGAACGATAACAAATTTTGTAGTCTGAATCTAGCTCTAGGATATTAGGCGATAGGATTGAGGAAACTAAAAGACATGAACAAGACAGTAATAGCGACCTAGTTTGGCTCTACTCTGTAGTTGGTGACGACGAATTTGGTGTCTGCCTATCAAATTTTTCACCCCCTCTCCTATTGAGGTTTCAAAGATTCCTCATCTGCTGTATTTATGGTCAGGTGGTTTTTCTATTGGTTTTCGGGGAGTGGAGTCCAATTAACTTCTTGGATTATATTTTGTAGGGCAGCCCGTGCACCAAAGTTCACGCTATGCACAGGGTCCTAAGAAAAGGTCTAGTTTATGTGTTCTTAACTTGCATTTTTGCAAGAATCTATTTCTGAGAATTAAATCCGTAACTTAGATTATATTTTGTATATGTCAAAAATGGGATGAATTAATAATTGAGCAGGTAAAAAGGGTAGCTCGGTGTACTAAGTTTTTGCTATACATGGATTTTGGAGAAGGACCGAATTACAAGGGTCTATTGTGCGCAGCTTCAAACTCGTAATCTATAGGTCATGTGACATCAATTTTACCGGTTACGCCAAGTAATTAACTAAACAGGTAATTACTTGAATAGATATAGTCTAAACAATGAGTTACATATCTCAATTTTTAATTTTTACTAAATTTATTTATTTTCTTCTAATTTGTTGAACCACAAATGCAGGGACTTTGAACCAACTGAATGAATTGTTTTGACTATTCAGCAGACAAATTCAAGGGAAACGGAAGTGAGGAATATAACTTGAAAATTGAGGCCTGATTGTTCTGGTAGACGTAAAAAATGGATGAAATTGCACCAACTTCCCTTTAAATGAGTTAATATTTAATTTTTCCATTTAATAATCGAACTTATGCCTAATCTTTTAAGGATAAAACTTACGCCTAATGGGTACAAGTTCTTTAAGGGCAAAAGTTATGCGGCGCAATAATTTGTGTGATATTATGATGCAAAAAATATGTATTTATGCCTCGCAAAAAAATTATTAGTTATGAAGAACAAAAATTAAAAATTAGCACTCACCAAGTTTCGAGACACAATGTCTATAGCATTCTTATCGTTTAATCGGTCGAAGGCAAAACAAAACAGTAGTTATAAATCATTCCCCTTAACTTCTCTAGCTTTTTAATTTTTATACCTTCGTCAAAACAGAAGAATGAAGCGCCTAAAGTTTCTTCATAGATCAATTAAGGTCAAATGATTTTGCCAGAGCTGAGAGCAAAAGATCTCGTTTAAATAAAAGAATCACGCAATTCAAGTGTGTTCTTAAATCTCAAGGTCACTTCTGGAAATGGGCTCCTGATTTGAAACATGTAAATCTTTTTCTTCCTTTGATAATACTTCACTACTATTGGCCATCAAAATAAGTTAATTGTCATTGCTTCTCTCCGAACTAGAGTCTGCAGATGACGAGATCCAAAACACACTTTCCAATGGAACACAAACGCACAATTTACCCTCGGCAATACGCACTTGATAATACCCCAACCGCAACTCAAACTTTGTTGCTTCTATGATCTTATGGGCACCACCCAAACGAAAGTAAAAAAGACGTACCCCATACTGACGAATGAAAGAAGCTCATCGCAGATACTAGGACAAGCGTACATAAGAACTTCACCTTAATTCAGCACAATAAAAATCTTGAGCCAATAAAGGCACAAGATGGCATATTCTTGAAATCAAAGAGATTGCTATTTTCTTCCAACAAGCCCACCAATGAATGAGAGATGAAAAGATAACAGGAGAGAAAACACAAAACCAACAATTAATTATGAATGCAATGAAAAGACTACCTACCTTCTTAACAAATGAAAAGTTGAAACGTTGCTCCATTATCTTAAACGTGGATAATGACAGTACAGACAAAATTGGAAGTTAATGTCTAGGAAATATGAAGAAAGTTAATACACTAGCTTCAAGACTATTTTACTACAACACTGACCAATTTTCCTCTACCCTCCTTACAGTGACAATTATCATCATCATCATCAGCTCACCAAAATTCCACTTCTGACTAAGACTAATTTTAAAATCCCATGCTATGCTGACTGAAAAAGATGCCACGAGTCTACAGCTCCAACCAACTTTACCTAAAAGATCTTGAAAAGTATACCACCATGAGTGGCAAAGAATGGAGCAAATACGAGTGACTCAACTGCCATCAGCTTGATTAAAATGTTGAGGGATGGGCCTGAAGTGTCCTTCAGGGGGTCACCAATGGTGTCGCCAATAACAGCAGCCTTGTGAGGTTCAGAACCCTTTGGGCCAAGAGTCCTTGCATGCTCTGAAGCACCAGCCTGATAGAGAAAGCAAATTTAATAAACTCAGTGTGTGTGCCATGAAACACATACAAAAACAACACATGGGTGGATGTGTCTTCTGTACCTCAATATACTTCTTGGCGTTGTCCCATGCACCTCCTGTGTTTGATGCAGATATTGCTATCTGGAAAAAAAATAGACGCACATGAGCAGAATTCGGATATAATTCTTAAAAAAGAACCCATATTTGAACAGAACCCTTAAAACTCCAAAATCTTAAAGCGGAAGAATCTGATCATACCTGTACACCGGATACCAAAGCACCAGCAAGGACACCAGAAAGTGTCTCCACTCCAAAGAAAATACCAACTATGAGGGGGGTAAGCATGACTAGGGCACCTGGTGGAATCATTTCCTTGATAGATGCATCAGTCGAGATCTTAACACAAGTGGCATAATCAGGTTTGGCATGGCCTTCCATCAGACCAGGAATAGTGTTAAATTGTCTGCGCACTTCCTCAACCATCTTCAAAGCTGCACTACCCACACTCTTCATGGTCATGGCAGAGAACCAGTAGGGAAGCATGGCTCCAACAATCAAACCAATAAACACCTGGGGGGTCAAAACATCCACTGTTGAAATTCCAGCCCGACTCACAAAAGCACCAAACAAAGCCAGGGACACGAGTGCAGCAGATCCAATGGCAAAGCCCTGGAAAGAAATGAATGTCCACAGTTAAAGGAAAGGAAGAGATGCCGGGAAAGATCGCTATCATGCAGATGCAGAAAAAGGATATCTAATAACAGAAAGAATGACTACAGAGATGAAAGACAAGATGAATAATTGAAAAATATCCAAATGTCCACATAGATTTAACCACCATCCACTTGTTAACAACTATGTACAAGCAGAAGTTGAAAAAAGAGAAGGATCCAGAAAGGCTCACAAGATGAGAATCAAGATCAATAAGTTACAAACCTTTCCAATTGCAGCAGTGGTATTTCCAGCTGCATCAAGTGCATCAGTTCTTTCACGGATTCGGTGGCTCATGCCAGCCATCTCAGCAATACCTCCAGCATTGTCACTGATAGGACCATATGCATCAATCGCCAATCCAGTTGCAATGGTGCTCAACATTCCAAGAGCAGCAACTGCTATACCGTACATGGCAGCAAAAGAAAAACTGACGAAGATAGCTATTGCAATAGCAAAGATAGGAATGATGACAGATTTGTATCCAAGAGCAAGGCCAAAAATAACATTTGTCGCAGCTCCAGTCTTGCAGGAGTCTGCTACATCTTGGACGGGGCTGCAAGCAGAAACAACCAGAAAAGGGAAATAAGACAAACATGAAGATTACCAACACCACAGGCGCAAAAATCATAGAATGCAGTCAGACTACTACTTTTACCTGTAAGCATTGCTAGTGTAGTACTCAGTGACGAATCCAATGATAAGTCCAGCCCAAAGACCAACAGCCACACATAAAAAGAGCTCCCTGCACAATCAAACCAATCAATTTAATCATTAAGTGCATATTATTTGAGTGGACACACTCACACAGCAGACAAGAAAAAAGAAATTATGAGACGTATTCAACCTAACAACATATCCTAAAAAAATAGCTCACTTTTGATTCAGTGGCATTTGGTGACAACGGTGTCAGATTCAATATAAAATATTCTCCGAACATTAAGTTGACACTTACCAATTCTTGACAACTTTCTGAGTGCCAAAATTAAAGATGGTGAAGGAAGACGGAAGGCAAGTCCATGTAACAATTGCAATTCCAACAGTCATAAGAGCAGTTGATATAATAAGTTGTTTCTTTAGTGCTGGTTCAATTTCCTTGACAGCCTTAATTTCAAAAAAGTCGGTAGCAAAAAGGGTGGTTATCAAACAAACAAGAATTCCCATGGAGCTTATAAGCAGGGGGTAACACATGGATGTAAAATCATGATCAATTCCAAAAGATGAGATGGAAGCCACCACAAGAGCAGCACAAGATGATTCAGCATATGAACCAAAAAGATCAGAACCCATTCCTGCAATGTCCCCAACATTATCCCCAACATTATCAGCGATCACCTGCAAAGAGATTGAAAATAGATTATTTACAAGATTTCTTCAGGAGATGGCAAAATACACATCAAGAGGAAAGTTTAGCTTACAGCAGGATTTCTGGGATCATCTTCTGGAATGTTCCTTTCAACCTTACCGACGAGATCAGCACCAACATCAGCAGCTTTGGTGTAAATACCACCACCAACCCTGCCGAAAAGAGCCATAGAGGATCCACCAAGCCCATATCCAGTAATTGCCTCAAAAAGACCCTCCCAGTCATCACCATAATAAAGCTTGAAGAGATTAATGGCAATGTAAAGAACCAGGAGGCCGTTGGCAGCAAGGAGAAAACCCATCACTGCACCAGACCTGAATGCAACAATAAAAGCTTTCCCAACACCTTTTCTCGCTTCCAAAGTTGTTCTTGCATTTGCATATGTTGCAATTTTCATCCCTAGGAAACCAGAGATAACGGAAGTGACAGCACCAAGCAAGAAGGATATAGTGCTGAAGATGGCAGTTGCAAGGGCTGGCTTGCACATGTTCTCCTTGTTGTAAGTACATGGCTGGCTCTTAGTGCTGAAGCCTTCAACTGAGCCCAGAAAAAGGAAGATCAGGATTGCAAAGGCAATCATGAAGATACCCACATACTGATATTCGGTAAAAAGGAAAGATGTTGCCCCTGCCATAAAAAATAAATTCAGATATTAGATAGTGCTAAAGAACAAAAGGTCCCATGCATGTAGTGCAGTAGGCAAGATAACAGGCGAAGACGATGACGTAGAACCATTGAGGAAACTTACAGCAGAACAATATCTAAACTTATGCCATTGCATATGCTAGTTAACTGGGGACAGAATTTTGTGTGTGCTCGTTTTGAATTTTGTTGGTATTTTATTGAAAAAGCCAAGCATATTGTTTTGACAGGCTTCACGCCTAAGCTAACAAACCACGTTAGCTATAATATACATCGCATAATTTAAAAAGTACCACAGTTCTATGCTACACTCAAGAAAACCACGTGAGAGAGTACTGACAAGGGAAGAATGCTTTGATCAAGACTTAAATCATCAGGGATTGACCACTTGTCTTTTCAACTTTTGGAAGTAGTTCCACTCAGAGTGCCAAGCAAATCATGATGGTTCAAATAGCATCATGATTACGGACCTACCTTACTTCCAGATATTTCATCAAGTTCACTTGTACAAGGAAAAGAGTACAACTAAGATGGATCTAGCAAAAATGATTCCGGACAACTAAAGGTAAGTCGGGTAAAGAACATAGCAAAATGTATAAAACTAAGCTGAACATAAATGAAGAAACGAAGTTCTAAAAAATTCTTTTGCAAATTACAAGATGAGCCAGGTTGGTTCAGCAAAGGAAAAAAGAAGCATGAGCCAACAAGCTCCTATTTACTAGTATAGCTGCCAAACTGACTTTTCCCATTCCATATTAGTCACATTAACTAAGCAGCATGAAGATGAAATAGGACAAGCATAGGACAACGCATCAGCAAAGTTCCCACTTATAGGAGTAGTTACTTGACTAGTTCACTGAGTATTAGACGGACTATCATCATTATATTTTCGAGATCCAGCAAAGCTTATAAAAACTAAAAATGAATAAAGGTAGATCCAGTATCAGCCAGTACACCAAAGAGCTGAACAGAGCAACCTTAAAGCCGTAGGTCCTATCACGATAAACCCTAAACCCTCTGTTCGTATACACAGTACAATATAATTTTCAAACAAAAATAAACAGTCGTAGACTCAAAAACAATGAACTAAAGCTAGAAAATATGTTGACTTCAATAAGTAAATACGCTAAATAAAACTAACTTAAGCACAGAGAGGTTCATAAACATGGAATTTAGACGAAGCGAAATTTTGCACACTTTTTTCTCCGTATCACAAAGATTTATACCTAAAACGAGTAGAAAAAGAGCACATATAGCCAAATATGCAGCTAAATCTGAGAGGAACATAAGGAGATCTGTATAAGAGCTTATTATTTCACCTTCGGAGATGGCATTCTGTATGTCGGCGCACTTCGCAACAACGTTCTGGTCGTTGATTCCTTCCTCTTCTTCAATCAAGTAGTCGCCATATCCATTCTTATTATTGTTGCTCGGAGAAGTAGCTCCACGTTCCGACGAGACTTTAACGCGCGACACAAGGTACCATTGGAATAAAGAGAACACTATTCCAACGACGGCACACACTGGAATCACTATCTCCGTCCCTAGATCTGGTAACAACGCCGACCCCATCCTATGACGGAACACTACAAACCTCGCCGGAAAATAGTAGAGGGTGAGGAACGTATGAAGAATACACAGCTTTTCGGAGGGTTTCCTGAGTAGAAGGAACTCAGCTACACTTCATTTTATACTGAGAAAATAAAGGAGGATCAAGGATGTTGTGAAAAGTGAACGACCTTATCATATTTATGATGTGCCTTCCTCTTTAAGCCGTTCGATTCTAAGATAACTCATGATCCAAGGTAATCAACGGCACACAGTGATCGGTAGGACTTTAAAGGAAGAGCGGGAATTCTATTCTAACAAGAAAAGAAGAGAGCTTTATTTTTACGCATCTTAAGGATCATTGGATAAGGAATTAATTCCTTTTACCAATTTATGTATTAATCAAATTATTAATGAGATAATTTTAAGATAATCAAAATTATTCATAAGATAATTACTCGTTGTGACACTTAAGTTTCATTCAGCGAAAATCTTATCCAAATAAATCGACTGTCATCCATGAGTTGGAAACGTTTAGGATTAACATATCAATTTGGTAAGAAAATATAAAGAAGATTTATATTTTACTACCTCTTTTTTCCAATTTATTAATAAAATTTAAATATAAATTAGATGACGGTGCCTGACGTCCGGTAGTGTTGAATGGCGTGCATGCTTCAACGGATACACCCTTTTTATCCTTTTATTTTTAAAAAAAAATTGTTTGTTTTTAGAGGTTAAAAAAGTCACTTTTGAAAAAATTACTACCTTGAACTTTGATAACTCCATAAATAGTGGAAAGGATTAGGTGGAAGTGGAACATAAACATGACACGTTTAAATGGTGAATGATAACTTATAGGATGCCTTTTGTTTCAAAAGGAGTGTACAAAGTTTGGAGTAGGCAGAATAATAGATTTTTTTATTTTTATTAGTCCTAATTCAAGTATTATTTTGTAATGTTCTAAAGATAGATTTACATAATTTGAAAGTGAATGAAAAGTAGTATTAAGTCGCGATGAGAAGAAAAAATTCATACTTCAAATAGTAATAATAATGTCACATAAAATAAAGTTGAATAACAATGAAAAGTAATATTATATCGTAGCGAGAAGAAAAAATTCACACTTCAAATACTAATAATAATATCATACAAAATGAAGTTAAATAACATATATCTAACGAAATTAAGCTTTGTCTTTATACTGCTAAAGTATGTAAAGTAAATACTTGGTGAAATAGAAGTGACATACACCTCAATAATAACAAGAACAAATATATAATGGTGATTGTTATTTGTTGCAGTAATAATAGTTGATGGTGATAATCATAAATAATGACTTGATAATTAATATTTTATAATTACAATTCAGATTCAAATTTAAAAAAATAAATGAACCTAATGATAATCTTAAGGGAGCAAATTGTAGTGAGAGTGATAATCTTTATCCCACAAATGATTGTGAAAGGCATTTGTAATGATCCCAACTTCCAAATGTGTCGTCGCTTTCGTCAATTGTGATAGAATTTTGCACTTTTAACAAAACCAATCGTTACTCATTTCTCAATCAAATATTTTCCATTTGTTTCAAAAACCTTTTTTTTTTAAAAAAAATGATAAATATGATAAATGTTTTTTTACTTCCCCATTTAATCTTTTCTTTAAAATATCAGTTTTTATATTAATTAGTTTTTTCACTTGACATATTTAAAATAATAAGATTCAAAATATACTTAACAATAATTTTTATTTAAACCTCATAATTCAAACTCTTCTTTAATTTCGTGCTTAGTTCAATTTAAATATATGAACTAAAAGGGTTGTTTGGTCGATTGGATACGATAAATAAGAATATTTTTAGAAAATATATTATCTTACCTTTTATATGAGATAACTTATCTAACTATTTATATTAAAATAATAAAACAAAATTATTCTAAACTAAATTGTAATCCCTTCATTTCAATTTGTTTGACCTGCTTTCCTTTTTAGTCCGTTTAAAAAAGAATGATCATTTTCCTTTTTAGCAAAATCTTTAATTTTAACTTTACACGTTACATGTTTAAGACCACAAGATTAAAGAGCATTTTGGTACATTTAATATATCTTTAATTTATAACCACAACATTCAAAATTCTTTTTTTTCTTAAATTCCGTGTCAAGTTAAAATAGATCAATTAATTCGAAATGGAGAGAGTGTCCATTATCAAATATATAATAAAATAATTTCATAATACATTCTAAAATTATCGTTATTCGATCAACCAAACTGCTCGATAGATGAATCACTTTCCTGGCCCATCTCAACAGAATTTAAATACTCTTCTAGCTGGCTGCGGACCCCATCCAACCTGTTTGATTTTTTACCCCTTCTTTTCGTGGTAAATACGTTTAAAAAATTCGTTATCTCATTGATGCTTTGCGTTACATATTAGTATTATTTCACTTATTTTACTCCTTCTTCCATTCCTAAATAACTAAATTTTTTAATTTTTTTTATTTTATTTCTAAATAAATAATTATTTAAAAATAAATGAATCATATTCTTTCAAATTTATCTTTGCTTACACAATAAAAATTATTAATTAAAAAAAAATCACATTAAATATACAATAGAATTTAATTAGGGGTAAGGTAGTAAATACCTTTTATTTACTAGGAGTGAGCAATTTCTTAAGGGGTGTGCTCAACCTAAATAAATTGATCATATTTTTCTAAATTTACCTTTGTTTACCTAATTAAAAATCATTAATTAAAAAAATAACATTAAATGTACAATAGAATTTAATTAGGGATAAGGTAGTAAAAACACTTTTTATTTTCTAGGAGTGAACAATTTCTTAAGGGATGTATTCAACCTAAAATGGTCACTTATTTAGGAACGGAGAAAATATCTCACGAGCCTTAAATAAGTATGGTACATGTAATTTAATGAAAAAGAGACTTTGTTGATTGTATCCACAAAGTATTTTTTAAAAAAATTTATGAAGAAAATTGGTGTGTTGATTTAGGAAGCAATAAATTTTAGTTGTTACAAACTTTCATTTGAAATAAAAAGTAAAATTTGAAGTAAAAATAGTTATTATCCCCTCCGTTTCTAAATAACTGATCATTTTACCTTTTTATTTTATTCTTAAATAAGTATAATCACTTAGGCTTTTAAGATTAATTTGATCATATTCTTTTAAATTTATTTTTGTTTACATAAACAAATTAAAATCATTAATTAGAAAAAAGCAATACAATCAATAAGGGAGCACTACATATTTGAAAGATTCCCTTATCTCCTTAAACTGACGTTAGTTGGAGAAAAAAGTGACTATAAACTCAAATGACAAATTATGCGGTACTATCCATCGGGATGGCTCAGTTCATTTGGAGGATGGTTATCCACATGGATGATCCGAGATCAATCCTCCTCAATCCCTTTTGAGTCAAATTTATCGCACAGAGCTTGCCTAGTGCGGTTTACATCCCCTATGTAATTTGCAGGCTATACAGTGGGGAGTTTACCCAGTGCTCACAAGTTATAGCAGTTGCGGGTTATTTCGAGGTTCCAAAAAAAATAAAAAATAATAATAATTATGCAGTACTTCATTAAACTTATAATTTTCACCTTAAATTATGACTTTATCACGATACATTACTATGGTTTGATTAAAACAAAGGTTGCAACTTGCAAGGATGGGTGGAGGAGTATCGACTCATCGTAAAATTACATTATACATTTATAAAATTAAATATTACTATAAATATTAAATTTCATCAACTTCGTTATATACTTTTTTTTTGTTATTTTGAATTCTCACAATGAAAATAATGACTCGATCATTGTTTGTGGGTTTGTGGAACGGTTAAAGTTGGCGTATGACATCGGCTTGTATTGAATAGCGTGCCGCGCATGCCTCTAATCGGATAACGGATATGCCCCCCTTTTCAATTCTTGTTTGAAGGATGCCAAAGTTTCGTATACTTTATTGGAGTAAAAAATTTATATTTGCAAAGTTTTCTACGTAGCGTCCATTAATTGTCCATGGCATTTTTCTCAAGGACAGTGAGAATGATATGTTACCCCACAAATATGATTGTGAAAGGCCTTTGTCATGATATCAATTTCCAAATGTTTCCTTTTATTTGGCAATTTTGAATGTCAATCATAGAATTTTTACACTTTCAACGAATCTCTCTGTCTCAAAAATTGTTACTCATTTCTCAACCAATTTCTTCTACTCACACTGATTCTCCACCACTACCCCTTAAGAGTGTTTTTTTTACTTTCCATAACTCATTTTATATAATTTATATTTTTTTTATTAAACGTGTCAGTTGCTTATTATTAGTTTAAACACTTTCATCCAAATACATAACTGTTTATATACAAAATAAACTCTTGAACTAAAAGTGCTTTTCAATTTTCACCACTTAAAATTTACACTAGTTATTTACAGTCAATTAATCTAAATTGGTTCTAATTCCATAGAATTAGTTGATTAAAAGTGAATAACACAAAAAAATACCTTAAACTAATGCTAAGTTGCTAACAAGTAATTGATGTGTATGATTAATAAATGCCGGTAATTAGCAAATATAGTGTGGCACGATTTTGTGTAAATATTTCGTTGGGCAGCTCGTTTTGATAATGCTATTAAATCAATCAATATCTAAATACGTCTTTAAATTTTTTTGCATACATATTCAATTTAGATATGCAGTGCCTAAAGTTTGATTTGAGTTTGAAGTTACACATCTGAAGTTCAGTTATTTAGGTTTAAAAAAAAGGGTAGCCAAGTAAAAATATTGAACTGTGTTCACATATGATTGAGGCTCATTAAAAAATGATTGAATTTCAATTATATATGGTTGAAGCTCAAACAAAAATGACTGAACTTCAATCATATGTACATGAACTTCAGATATGAAACTTCAAACACCACGTCTGAAGTTACACCTTTGTGAAGATTAACTTTAGATACGATACGTCTAACGTTGTCTTTAGTTGGATATATACGTAACAACTAACAAGAAATTAAAAGCAAACATAAATTGAATGATAACATAAAAAAATTTAAGTATTCGTACACTTCGCCCCAATTTTATTTGTTCTTTGTTAGCTTTGACTTGAAAGAAACGAGAGAAAATGGGCCCAGGCCCATTTCAACAGAATCTATAGCTGGCCCTAACCGCTTACTGCGGGCACCAGCTAATTTGATCCCATTGGTTGCTTTGGGCTACTACTGAATATTTTAAAAGAAGATTCCCTAATCTCCTCAAATTTTACACCGTACCCAATTAGCCCAATAATACATTATAAATTTTGCCCGTACAATTCAGGAAATTACATGGAGTGTCCTCAAAAGTGAGTGGTCTTTAATTTATGCCCCTCATAAGAAAAGTCTTTAAAAAATACCCTTCTTTTCTTTTTATGTATAGAACATATACATTTTTGCCCCTCTACACCATAACTCTCCATGTTCATTTGTCTCTCAACTTTTAATTTTCATTTTTCTTTTTTCTTTTATCTTTTTAATTTTTTTTCTTTTTTCTTTTTTTTTTCTTTTTTCTCAATTTTTTTTTAATTCTCGTTTTCTTTTTTCTCAACCTTTATTTTCTTTTTTTTTCTTTTTTTCTCTTAACTTTTTTTTTGTTCTTTTTTTTTCTCAACTTTTATTTTTTTTCGCTTTTTTTTTAATCTTTATTTTTTCTTTTCTATTTTATTCTTCTCTTTTTTTCTTTTTTCTTAACCTCTATTAATTTTTGCTAATGAACAAAAAAAGTTGGATAATCCGCAAAGAAGATCTTCTTTCTTTGAAATCGAAGTAAACTTAAGAGCGTGCTTTGTTGTTTGGAGGTCCTTTGGAACAAGTCTTGCCTCTAAGACAAATGTTATAGAACATCTCATAAATCAAGACACAATGAGGTAGTGTCAAGCCTTGCTCGTGGAGCATAACTTGTTGTTTGAAAAATTCTTGAGCTAAGTCTTACCTCTAAGGCAAGAGTTATAGAGCATCTCATAAATTAAGACACAATGAAGTAGTGTTAACTCTTGCCCATGGGGCATAACTTATTTTTTGGGAGACCCTTGGGCTAAGTCTTGCCTCTAAGGCAAACGTTATAGAGCATCTCATGATCAAGACATAATGTGCTAGTGTCAACTCTTTCCAATGAGGCGTAACTTGTTGTTTGAAAGTCTTTGAGCTAAGTTTTGCCT
This sequence comes from Jaltomata sinuosa, assembly GCA_003996215.1. NCBI lineage: Eukaryota > Viridiplantae > Streptophyta > Magnoliopsida > Solanales > Solanaceae > Jaltomata > Jaltomata sinuosa. The sequence continues at coordinate 106,289 of QJPP01000477.1, read as the reverse complement.
CTAAGGCAAGAGTTATAGAGCATCGCATAAATCAAGACACAATGTGGTAGTGTCAACTCTTGCCCATGGGGCTTTATTTGTTATTTGGAAGTCCTTGGGCTAAATCTTGCCTCTTAGGCAAGCGTTATAGAGCTTCCCATAAATCAAGCACAATATGATAATGTCAACTCTTGCCCATGGGGCGTAACTTGTTGTTTGAAAGTCATTGGACTAAGTCTTGTCTCTAAGGCAAGAGTTATAGAATGTCTCATAAATCAAGACACAATGAGGTAGTGTCAAGTCTTGCTCATGGGCATAACTTGTTGTTTAAAAATCCTTGAGCTAAGTCTTGCCTGCCTCTAAGGCAAGAGTTATAGAGTATCTCATAAATTTAGACATAATGAAGTAGTGTGAACTCTTGCCCATGGAGCATAACTTGTATTTTTTGAGAGGTCCTTGGGCTAAGTCTTGCCTCTGAGGCAATTGTTATAAAACATCTCATAAATCAAGACACAATATACTAGTGTCAAGTCTTGCTCATGGGCGTAATTTGTTGTTTGGAAGTCTTTGGGCTAAGTCTTGCCTCTAAAGCAAGAATTATAGAACATCTCATAAAAAAAATAAAGGTCGAAAAAATTGATTAAAAAAAAAGAGAAAAGAAAAATTAAAAACCAAAGAAAAAATAAAAAAATAGAAGTTGAGAGAAAAAAATAAATATTGAGAAAAAAAGAAAAAAAACAAAAAAAAAAAAAGACAACAAAAAATAAAGTTGAGAAAAATAAAAAAATAAAAAAATAAAAAAATAAAAAAATAAAAAAATAAAAAAAAAAGGAGAAAAAAATAGAATTGAAAGGAGAAAAAAAAAATTGAGAAAAAAGAAAAAACGTAGAAGAAAGAATAAAACAAAAAATAAAAGAAAAACAAAGGTTGAGAAAAAAAAGAAAAAAGAAAAAATAGAAAAAAAAAATAGAAATAAAAAAAAAGAAAAGAAAAAAGAGAAAAGAAATATATATAAAAGTTGAGATATAAATGAGCATTCAGAGTTATTTAAAAATATTTGAGGTGTAGAGGGGCAAAAATGTAGTTGCTCTATACATGAAAAACAAGGAAGGCTATTTTTGTAAGACCATTTTTATGGGGGGCAAAAATACAAAGCTACTTTCTTTAAAGGGCATTTGTGTAGTTGTCCCCGTACAATTTATGGATGAGTTTGGATAATATAATAGGAATCTTAATATTATTAGCCAATTGATTAAAGAAACCACTTGCCTAATCATAATAATTTTGTAGCCATCATATTAGTGTATAACAAGGATATAATCAATGTGTAATTTGTAAATAGTAAAGGCTATTTTTTGTTTGTTATGAGCTTTGTTAGACTGTTGGTTGTTGCATAGTGTAAAAAATCCAAATGTAATGCTCCCAAATTTAGTTTTTAATGTTCATATAAATGTTACACATCAGATAACACGTTTTATATTTGTTCAAACAACATAAAATTTGCCGAGTCTTAAAATAAACTCTATATTCTTATAATCTGATGAACTTTTCGCCTTTAAAAGTAATTGAATGAAACTTTTTTACGAATATACTTAGCAGACTAGATTAATGAGAGACATAATTTAGAAGTGACTAAAGGGTCATTTGTGCAAACCCCCATCAATATATGAAATCAAAAGCATCAATTGTAAAAATATATTTACGTTCGATATTTATGCTAAATTTCCATATCTCATTCGTCGGATAACACTGAATATATTATTGTTATATACTTACGCTAAATTAATAGATATATGATATGTATATGGACCTAATTTTTTACTACCATTTAACCTTATACACTCACCTTATTAAACACATATGTCAATCATGATAAATTAACATATGTATCAAATTTAATGAAACCCCAATGATAATATTGAACACAAGAAATTAAACAAAAAATAAAATAAAATGAAAGGCAACCTAATTTCATTAAAGTTACACGCTTTTTTTAGAATGAACTGATCTATTTTTTGCTCTTTAACAATCAGCGAGACAATAAGAGCAAAAGTGCAAATGACCCGCCCAAGTTGCATGGAATTGTCATGTGGATATTCTCCAAAAGGTTCAAAACAACGTTCATGGAAGTCATAGGAAAGCTGTGAAAGGCGTCACAAAGTCAAACTCACGTTACGTTAGCAAACTGAAAATAAAATAAAATGAAGAGTAGATGGGAAACAATAACTGGCTGTTCAAGTTGGCCCAGCTGCCACCCACATACCCAATCAAATAGTATTAGTTTATTTATTGTAATTAGAAATACAATTGAATGAAAATATATATTACTCTAATTAACTACATAAATATAGATTTGAATAGTTATTGAATTAATATAAATATGACTTGTTGATTGGATTATCCTCTTAATCCAATTGGATAAATATGACCACCAAGTGGATTAAAGAAGCAAGCAAAGACAAATAAAATTTCTCCTTGTCAAAGTCAAACAGTCCCTAGTTCTTGACGTTATCGTTAATATATGAGTGAAATTAAAGAATAAGAATTATGGAAAAGAAAATTTCTTAAAGGATAAATCTGTACTAACATTTCAACATTTCCAAGAAATTATTTGCCCACTAAACTAGAAAAATCATTGTTATCTTCATTGTCACTATTCCACAAAAACCGGCTTCCACACTTATATATCCTATTCTGACTTTTTCTTCTTCACCAAAAGATTTCATTTTTATACACAGATAGACTGTTCTTTTCAATTTTCTGGGATTCATTCGAAGAAAACAAGAATGTCTGATGCAGATGTGTTCATTGGTGCCATTGATCAAGGAACAACCAGTACTCGATTCATAATCTATGATCGTTCTGCTCGCGCTGTTGGATCTCATCAGGTTGAGTTCACTCAGTTTTACCCACAAGCAGGGTATGTTAATCATCACTAATCACTCTTTTTTTCATTAAAGATTTGATCTTTTTTGGATTTTGATAATTGGGTGTTCTTGATTTTCGTGTTTCTGTAGATGGGTGGAGCATGATCCAATGGAAATTGTTGAGAGTGTGAGGATCTGTATGGCAAGGGCTCTTGATAAGGCTACTGCTGAAGGCCATAACGTGGATAATGGATTGAAAGCTATTGGTCTTACAAATCAGAGAGAGACCACTGTTGTATGGAGCAAATCTACTGGCCTTCCTCTTTACAACGCCATTGTTTGGATGGATGTCCGTACCAGTTCTATTTGCAGGTCTTTTATCAATTCCCCACCTTTTCCTGTATCTTGATTTCGAACCAAATTGAAATTCTCTTTTATTGCAGATGTCAATTATCACTTTGTTTTTCCTCTAATGTATACATATGTACAACAATAACAACAACATAGGTCTGAGGAGCGTGATGTGTACGTAACCTTACCGCTACCTTGTAATCCCACAAGTGGGGTCGGAGGAGGATGCAGCCTTACCTCTACCTTGTGAAGGTAGAGAGGCTGCATACTTATGTAAGGAAAAGTATCTATGCTTTCCTAAAAGACACACTATTGAGTAGAATTATGAAAAAAATACCTAAAATGGAGTAGATTAGATAGAAATTTCATAAAGCCAATCTTACTAGTTTGGGAGTAATTGTAGTACATTCAGACTTCACTATAATAGTCATCCTCTATAACAATATTTCTATAAGGGCCAAGTTTTTCTGGAAGCTGTTTTTCATGTTATATTATAGTGTATATTCTCTCCAACAACATTTCACTATAGCAACCAAAAACTATCTGTAGAAACGACTCCGCTATACTGTAGCTGTTTCTTGTGTACATATTCACACATATACTTCTTTTGTAAGGAATGTATTTCTTCTGAATTGGGGGGGGGGGGGGGGTACTGACAAAATTCTAAATGGGCTCTTGTTTATTTTCTTGGAGTCAACTATTGCGTGATAATTTAAGGCTGAGGTGGCAATTTTTGTATGTTGATTGGGAAATGGGTCTCCACAGTTGTTCTTGTTCTCATTGATCACTCTTTTGGAGTTTTCCTTCCAATTCTTAAGGTTTGAACTAATTGTGTTTGTTACTGATAAATCCAATGCATATTGACTTTTTGTATCAATAATTTGTTTGGTATCAGAAAATTGGAGAAAGAATTGACAGGCGGACGTACTCATTTTGTTGAGAGTTGTGGTTTGCCTATAAGCACTTATTTCAGTGCATTGAAGCTGCTGTGGCTGTTGGATAATGTGGAGGGGTTAAACGAAGCTGTTAAAAAAGGGGATGCCGTGTTTGGAACTATTGACACATGGTTAATTTGGAACCTAACAGGAGGTGTGGACAATGGCTTACATGTCACTGATATCTCCAATGCATCGAGAACTATGCTGATGAATCTAAAGACTCTTGACTGGGATAAATCCACACTAGAAACCTTAGGAATTTCGGCAAAGATGCTGCCAAAAATTATTAGCAATTCTGAGATTATTGGGAACATTGCTAAAGGATGGCCAATCACAGGGATCCCTATCTCGGGATGTCTTGGTGATCAGCATGCAGCAATGGTGGGTCAATCTTGCCGGAAAGGTGAGGCTAAAAGCACATATGGAACAGGAGCTTTCATACTTCTGAACACAGGTGAAGAGGTAATTAAGTCAAACCATGGGCTGCTAAGCACAGTAGCTTATAAGCTGGGGCCAAAAGCACCTGTTAATTATGCTTTAGAAGGCTCCATTGCCATTGCTGGTGCTGCAGTTCAGTGGCTAAGAGACAGTCTTGGCATTATCAGCTCTGCCAGTGAAATTGAGGAGTTGGCATCAAAAGTTACCTCAACCGGAGGAGTGTATTTCGTTCCAGCATTTAATGGATTGTTTGCTCCATGGTGGCGTGATGATGCTCGGGGGATTTGTATTGGTATAACTAGATTTACCAACAAGTCTCACATTGCTCGGGCAGTACTTGAAAGCATGTGTTTTCAGGTAAAAGATGTTCTTGATTCCATGCACAAGGATGCTGGAAAGAAAGGCGAAGCTAAGAGTGAGGGAACAGAATTCTTACTCCGTGTGGATGGTGGTGCTACAGTCAACAACCTTTTGATGCAAATTCAGGTTTGATTTACTTTTATATCTTTCATGCTTTCTTCTTCTTCTGCAGCCCCTTCACGTGATTTTGAACTTCTCTCAAAGATCATTTGGCCTTTTCAAATGTGAAATTGGAGTAGCAGGATATCCAACTCCTTATAAATATTTAGATATGTTCGCAGTGGCTTTAGTAGTAGAATATAGTACTGTATTTTTTACTGAAAATTTTAAACCGGATAAACTGTTTAGATTCAGTTAACTATAGTACAATATTTCCTTAAACTCATACAACAACAACATACTCGGTGTAATCTCTTGTGGGGTCTGGGGAGAGTGGTGTGTATGCAGACCTTACCCTAACTTATGAAGGTAGAGAGGTTGTTTCCAATACTCTGTGTGCAATATCGAGCTCCCCATGCATCTAGAAATAATGCCTGCTGGCATAATTGTCGAGAAAGTTCCATTAAACAGCTCATCCTACAACCCTTTTCAGGGAAGTAATGATTGGATACCTCTTAGTCATCTTCTATCTTCGTTTTTCATTCATCCAGATTTTGAATTTAAATCAGAAGGGTTTACTGTTTTATTTCAATAGATTGCCCTTGTTGTACATGTTAAAACAACGGCTCAAGTCCTCTGGAATCCGTGGATTAATTTTATGTTTTACGTAATGTAGGCTGACTTGTTGGGTAGTCCGGTTGTCAGACCAGCTGATATAGAAACAACAGCTCTTGGGGCAGCCTATGCTGCTGGATTAGCTGTCGGAGTTTACACGCAGGATGAGATATTTGCTTCTGGGGAGAAGATGAAGAGGGCGTCTACATTCAAGCCCGTGTTAGATGAAGAATTGAGGAAAAAGAAGGTGGATTCTTGGTGCCGAGCTGTTTCAAGATCATTTGACCTGGCTGATCTATCTCTGTAATTTCACTCTGATCAAACTCATGAACTACCTTCATATCGTTGATGTTTTAGGTTGTTTTCCATCTTTTAATACCAGTGATGCTTGATTTCAATAAATGCCTTTGGAGATAACTGTGAATCCCTTATATACATAATGTTTTCTTTCTTTCTAATGTACTTAACTCTGGTAGCCACATATGGTATTAAGTTTATAGAAAAATAAGGTTAAGCCATTTGTAAATTGTTACAACCTGAATCAGTTCCTGTTTGTTCTGTTCACCACGTCGTGTTCTTGTCAGTTCAAACTTCAAGTTAGTGCCTTTAAATTTGCCTCCCGTTCATAGATTCACATTGTGTGAAGCTTGAACACAATAATTTAAAAGAAAAGGGAACATTCTAACTTTGTTCTTTCTTCTTATGGAGAAAAATGTACCTCGATATATGCCTGATAACACTTTGATACTACATGATGATATTAAAGTTTAGGAAATTTAAGAACTTAAAAAGAACTTGTCTTGAGGTTCCTTGGTTTGAAATCTTTTGTTATAAACCGGCTTGGAGCTTCTAAAGTTTCATTCTTGTACTTCAATGGAGTTGAGCCTCCATGGACGCTATTAATGCTTATTTAAGAAGCTGTTAGGACTTAGGTCCTTATACTGAAATATTTTCATGACTACACCATTAAAATCGAGCTATTGGAATTACCTATATGTTGAGTTATTTTGGTAGATTTTGCTCTAGTTTTAATGAGCGGAGTTCGAAAGTAAGGGTGTCAAATGGTAAGTTGGACTGGAGTGGAACGGGTCAAATTGGCTAAATCAATAAATTAGGCTCATTAGCCCGCCTAAAAGTTATTGGACGGAAACGAGTTGCGTCAAGATAGGCCAAAAATAAATCATAATCAAACTCGTCCAACATTAACCAATATCAAATAAAAATAAATTTTCCTTAAATATTTGGACAAGTTTTGTAAATTTACGTAAAAGATACTAATTCTGAAGATCTGGTATTGGTGGTTCGGGCCAACTCGTGATCTGCCATGTTTAAAAGTTGGGAAAATTAGACAAACTGACCATTTTGTTAAACTTATTACACAAAAAATAGCCCACTTATCGGTTACTACCTAAAATGGCCATTCGATCAAAGTTCTTACCCGAAATGGCCATTTAGACATGCCGTATACATGCGGCTATTTTTTTTTTTTTAAAAAAAGGGCAGTATACATGCATATACATTGCATATATATGCGGTATACATGCAGTTATTTATTTTTTAAAAAACTTTTGACAGTGATACATTTTTGTAAAAACCCCTAAAAAGTTTCAATTCGGCACTACTTCCTGTATCAAGATCTGGGATTGTTTTTTAAATAGTAATTTCTTTATTCTTTATAATTGAAAAAATAATCATTGTCTTAGAGTTTCGACTTGTCCAAGTTAAATGGAGACAAATGTCTATATTTTTCAAGTTTACGACTGAAAAGTGGCTATCCCGCGTTATTACAACTCGAACTATTGGACATAATCCTTGGCCCAATGGCCTATTCACTGACCTTTACAGCTTTTTGAGTGGGCTTTTGCTAGATATATGGCTGGGCCGTAGCCCAGTAAGTATGTCTCCACAAGCCTAAGCCGAAAAAAAGGGGTATTAACTAAAAATAGAAAGGTACTAAAATGTGATTTCTTGGTGATATGATTTACTTCTATTAGTTAAAAATCAACTCTAGAGAAATATCTTCGCAATATTTTTTCCCTTACATAAAATTGGATAAGGAGAATTTATGTAGACTAAAATTTGAGATGAGACAAGACGTAATGATAGCAATTTCGTTATAGATGGAAAACGAATACTTATAACATAGCCTGAAATGGAACTCTAGGCAATTCTTTTTCTATTTTATGGAGTAATAAATAGACGGTGCATGGTGGTAGTCTCCCTCCCTCCCTTTTTTACTTCTTCGATATTAACTTGATACACTTTTTAAAAAGTAATAAATAAAATAATAATTTTATTATATCTCTTATTGAATATAAATATTTAATACTTGATAAATAATTAATAATAAATGTAAATTAAAAATTAAGAGATAAATTATCTCTTTATTTTTTAAATTAAATATGTATAATGGATAAGTAAAAAAGCACAAACGAGTATGACATACTCCTATTTATTGCTCTTGGTCAAATAAAAAAGTATATTTTTTTAAAATTTTTGGTTATAATTTGATATTCGGTATTTGTGTCGGAGCTCAATTAAATTTGAATTCGTGCTAGAGAGTCTCACATTGGAGATAAAATATTTCCTAATTACAAAGGTAATTTTGTGTTCAAGAGGACTCAAATTCAAGATCTATGATTAAGAACGAAGGAGTAGTTATTACTCTGTCACAATTATTTAAACTGCAATAGGAAAATATGGAGCAACAATAATTAATTGTGCCGCTTTATCCTAAAAAGTCAATGTAGCTTCCTTCTCAAGTCCACCAAACAATAATTGTTTAATATCCCAAATAGGATATGTTTGTTATCATCCATAGTGGAGAACAGGAAACACGGCTGATCCAATAGTTTATCAATTTCTACTAATTAATTAACCAATGTGTTTGATTTAGACATTAAACGCGTTATTAAAAATGGGGATTAACTTTTTATATAACTAATGTTTGTGTGTTTAGGGTAGTTAATGTTGCACCGAATAGTGATTAGAAAACCTAGTCTACTGTGCTATGATTTTGTCGTCCACGGATGATTCTCATTATTACTCCCCCTGTCCCATTTATATGACTCACTTTCCTTTTTAGTCAGTCCCAAAAAGAATTGACACATTTTTACATTTAGTAACAATTTAACTTTAAAATGTTTATTTTACCCTTAATGAAGTGATTTACAACCACACAAACATTTAAGACTCATTTTAGACAACAAATTTCAAAAGTCTTCCTTTCTTTCTTAAAGTCTGTGTCAAGTCAAAGTAACTCATATAAAATAGGACGGAGAGAGTATTACATTTCACTCATAATCAAATTCTTTTTGCCATCTGATATTCAACTTTTGTCAAAGTTGTCGGTCCCTAAAGTCTAATTGTGTAAATATTCTTTTAGATAAACTTAGAAAAAAAAACTTTTTATACTATATATATGATCGATTGATAAAAAATCATTTACATTTAATTATATTATAGGCCTTTAGTTTAAACTATCGAAATGATTTTTTTTTTATAGTGACGTCTCAGTTTCAAACTATTTGAGATCAATTAGCCGTACAGTCAAATCTCTCTATAGTGGTAGTTGTTTGAAAGTTTCATGATTGTTATAGTGAGGTGTTGTTATATATGTACACTGACATTTGACGTTTAGATCTTATTTAGTTGTTATAAATAAAAGTATGCAAAATTAAAAAGAATATAAATGAAAAAAAAACAAAAACATAAGTAGTCGTTCCTTGTGAAGTTATGACCATATATGGACATCATTTAAATACAATTCTTTTTTCTTTAGATCGATTTGCGTACTTGAAATTAATTATGTGCATGACATTATAAATAATTACTATAAATATTATAATATTTTATTTTATACATAATATATCATTACCCAATATTTGAGTATGATTATTATATAGCTAATTTTACAAAGAGTGTATTGTTATAATAAATGTCATTGTTGTTATAGTAGAATATTATTCTAGAGAAGTAAAATAATAATAAAAAAATAATTCTGAAAAAAATTCAGGCTATTGTAGCTAGTAAAATTTTATTATAATGAATGACCATAATAACGAGGTTTGAATATTTTTCTTTTGCCCGGGAGAGGACTTATATGCCATGGTAAGAATTTCAAGAGGTTAATTTCTCTCCGAAAAAAGAAAAAAAAAACAATGAAGAGAAGAACACGATGATCACCCGTAAAATTACGGATCTATTGTCATAAATATTATTTTAGTATTTAACTATATATAATAGTAAATATTAAATTTTAGTATTTGCCAAATATTTATTTTGTTATGAGGGTTTGTAATTACCTTCATGCAGTGAGGTTAGCAAAACTCATTTAATAATTTGAAATTATGTTTAAAATAAAATAAAATACATATTTCATTCACATGTCTTCGACTTTTTCCAAATAATATGTAGAAACTTTCATCAAATTATTACGTATTCAATTTTAACCTTTTTCTCAACTTCAACTAAAATACTCCATTGTTTAAACGTCAACTTTTTTCATGGTTTGCAGTGACATGATTGATATTTGAAAACTCCTTTTGACAAATGGGTAAAGTGTATTCATGATTTGTCATTTCGATTATTCTAAAAATGGATGAGCCTACGTTTCCTTTGGCATTAGCCATAGATAGATTCCAACCAAACTGTTCTCTTTTTTCATCTGTCAACCAAACATGTGTTGCCATTTTGAAACGTGAGGCCTTGTGATCCATATAAAATATGCATATTATTCCATTCTATTTATTCTCATTGGTTTGCTTACCGCACGTTCAGGAGCCAATCTAGATTTTTTTTAATTGAATATCATGCATAATTAAAAAAAACTACCTATTCTAAAAAAGAGTAATCTTTTTGTTATAAAGTATAAGCTACAACAATTAAATTCAAGATAGACTACGGCATTTGAATTTAAACATATGATATACTCTAATAATCTATATGCATGTTTAAAAATTTACTAAATATTTGACTGCAAACCTACTTATTAATGTAGTAAATATTAGTTTGAGGTCGACGTTCTAGAATTCACTTGGAGAAAAAGGATGGAATAATATTAGTTTGATGTGCACATATATTATATGGATCTCAAGGCCTCACGTTTCAAAATGGCAACACATGTTTGATCGACAGAGATGAAAAATTTACTAAATATTTGACTGTAAACCTATTTAATTACTATAGTAATATATTAACTTGAGATCGACGTTGTAGAATTCACAAACTTCAAATCCTCAATCAAACTTTACGTATAAGTGTAATCTATTCAATCGAAATCTCTTCTACATATATCAAAGAGTTACATTAGTTTCATACTTTATAATTAATGATCATTTGGAAAAGTATCTTTCCTTAATGGACCATATTAGCCACTGTAGAGACGATTGGGTTATGTCACATGATGTATGTCTATACTAATGATACGTCTTCTTTCAATAGAAAAAGAATATTTTGTAGGAAGAAAAAATGAAGGTGGCACCCGTGAAGAAAGAGTAATTTGATTAGAAATAAACACAAAAGAAAAAGAAAGGCAAACCCGCAAAGCAACCAAAGAAGAAATTAAAGCCAAGGGTGTAGTAAAGCAAAAAAACTACGCCATTATAATTAGTTATATATAACCAAATAGTAGTATTAACAAACTTGTACTCATCATACTCTATTGTCTACTGCTATATATAACATCGGCCTCAATTGAAACATGTCTAATGTTTTACGGCTTATTAAAATCGATGTGTCTGATTAATAACATGATATATTTTAAGTAGTTAATTTATTTACGTAATGGGAGTTTGACAACGCACGCAAGAGCTTTTTCAGAGTTTGAATCGCACTTTATATCATGCGTTGAGATGTTCAATTGGAAAAAATTATAGTTCAAATATCTAAATGAAATTACCTGACAAATTTTAAAAAGTTGTCAATATATTCCGCCTTAATATTGAGAAACTAATAAAGCAAAAAAGCCATAACAGAATCGAAAAGCCAAGTGTAACTTGTGGCGTTTCTGCCACTAAACAAACGCTTTTATGTCCCAAGTTCACGTAATATAAGGGGAAAGGTGCATTTCAGAAAAAAATCAGACTTTTATTTCATACCCAATTTCTTTTATATTATTTCATGTATAAACTGGTCTTATTTAGTTACATTTTTTAAGTTACTATTAAGAATAAAAAGGAGATTCAAACATTATAAAAGAATGTGATCTAGCGAATATGAGGCTTTTCCATCTTTAACTAGAAATTTACTCTGAATATAAAAAAAAAAAAAAAAAAGTCTTATAGATATAGCGTTTTCCCAAAAAAGAAAAGGAGATTCAAACAAGAAAGACGGGGTTCCTCGTTTCCCATTACAAATGCTGGCATATTCATACTGTACTGTAATATATATCTGCCAGCTCTTTCCCATTTATTGCTTCTCTGTTTTCTTTCCCCTTTCAAATTTCAAACTTTTTCAACTCCGTAACATCACTTATACGCACCTAGGTTAAAATTTTTACTCCCTTCCTCCATTTTAATTTGTGTGATATTGTTCGATCAGACAGAATATTTAAAAAATAAGGGAAGACTTTATTATATTTATTAAATTACTCTTGTTTAAGTCACTTTGGTGCTTACTTTTAATTGACTTTTCTTCACATTAAAATTTATCTTATTTAAAAAAAAAAAAATTAAAAAATAATTTTTTTGTGTACCCCATCCCCACCTCACCCCACTCACCTAACCCACAACTCACCCCTCCACCTCCACTCACTATCATATCCCATACCCACCGCACCCCACCCACCCAATCTACCCCTTAAAAATATTTTCTACTCTCTAGTTAAATACTAAAAAAAAAAATTTAATTTTTTTTTTACTCATTAATCAAACACTAAAAAATATTTTTCGGAAAATATTTCACTAACCAACCAAACAAGAGAAAATAAGTAAGAAATCAACTTATTTTTCATAAAAATATATTCATGAAAAATATTTTCCTCCATACCAAACACACCTTAAGTAAGAAAAATGTAAAAGAAAAGAAGAGATTTAAGAGTGATATAAAGGAAGGAAAAAATAAAAGAAGGAAGAAAAAAAAAATTCCAGCCGGCCGCGCGTGCACGACATCCTATGCAAGAAATTTGATTATCTAGTTTCAAGGTGTAAATAATTATATTTCAAAAAAGTTAAGGGGTGTAATAGGACCTATGTAAAGTTTAGGTGTGTCTCTGAAATTTCGTTCATAGTTCAAGGAGGTACTTATGCATTATCTCAATTTAAAATTGAAAAGTTCATCCTTTAAGATAATGCCATGGAACTCATGTTTTATCTGCCTCGACCTGCGTATTACACCAAATATTACTCCCAGTGTTGAAGTTTAAAAAGATTTATAGGACAAATAGGATTTAGAAAAGTTTTGGCCAATTTCTTTTTCTTTTTTAAAAATATATGTACTTACTTCCTCCGTCCAATAATACTTGTCCATGTTACTAAAAATAAATTTACAACAATACTTATTCACTAATTTTACTATATTATTCTTTGAATATCCAATACATCTTTCAAAATATTAAATTAATTATATTCAAAGAATAATATGGTAAAATTAGTCTTATTATTTATTGTTTTCTTAACATGTGTGTCAAGTCAATAATGACAAGTATTGTTGGACGGAGGAAGAATTTTAGAGAGTTGAAAGAAATAACTTCAAGTTCGAGATTAACAATCGAGACAGACCTTATAACATTTGAATTTTATGATTAAAGTTCGAGATCCTATCATCATTTAGTTAATTTATTGAGTTTAAAATCAATTATTTATATTTATTTGATGATTTTTTTTAACGCATACAAACAAGAAAGAATTCAATCAGTAAAGAAAGTATTGAATTTCAATGAACTCATACCTTAACCTCTTTATCCGCCCTGTTCACATTTCAACAGTTTAAATATGCCAAAAAATGAAAAATCATTCCGACATTGACTTTAATTCAATTTACATCTGCTTTTCTCAAGTTAAAAAAGGTGTGGAACCCTCATGGAATTTCTGAGATGAGCTAGAATACGCTTTTAACGTCATAATTTATCATTTTATATTTATTTTTTAATATTAATTAATTTCAACTCATTTTCAATATTTAAATAATAAAGTAATGTTTTCAATATTTAAATAATAAAGTAATGTGCTAAGTCAAACATGAATAAGTAATCGTGGACGTAACGAGTATATATATGCCTGAAAGTCTATTCCTTGGAGTATCTGACAATTTTACAATCCTCGAAAAGATGCTCCAAACCAGCAAACACACAAAATAAAAGCACAACTCAACACTAACAATTCTTCTTACGCAAACAAAAAAACAAGCACCTCATTTTATGCCTTTAATTTCTTCCGTTTCTCCTTCTTCTTCTTCTTAGATCTTTCATGGCTTCTTCTAGCAATAATAATAACGGGTCCGACCCGAATTCATCATTACCCAATACCACTTTCGTCGAAGCCGACCCGTCCAACTTCCGGGCCGTTGTTCAAAGACTCACTGGGGCAACCCAAGATTCATCCGCCGTTAAGCTCCCTGTTACTGGGCCGCCTCGACGACCCGCTTTCAAGCTGCACGAGAGGAGGCAGAGTGCGAGAAAGCTCGAGATCATGCTCAACAATGGAGGTAGCTTTGGTGGGCCTAGTACTATGGGCTTTGGTGTAGGCCCAGTTTTGTCACCTTCTTCTTCTCCGTCAAGGAAGAGAAGCTTTTTGGCTTCGCCAATTTCACCACTGGAAATGCTGACACGTGGAAGTCCGAGATCGCCGATGGAGGAAGAAGAAAAAGCTATTGCTGAAAAAGGATTTTATTTGCATCCAAGTCCATTAAGTACTCCTAGAGGCGCTGAACCTCCTGAACTATTGCCTTTGTTTCCACTTCAGTCCCCAACTGCTAGAAACAATTCATCATCTTAGTTAATTAATTAGTGCTGTGTTATTGTGTCGTTTATAAATATATTTAATTATATGAAAGAAATTGATCATGAAAAGATGGTCTTGTTCTAATGTGAAACGATCTTGGTAATGTGTATCAGATGTTTTGGAATTCTATGTTGGTACCATTTGTGTGTGTCTCTCTTTAACATGAGTGCAGTAAAATGTATCTAAATGTTTAAATTCCTAAGTTGTTTTTTTCTATCCCGTTTAAGTTTTGATGAGCAGGACAGATTAATCAAAATGCGCGCAAGCTAGCTCGGAATCACGGTTATATTGATACTAGAATCTTTATTAGTGAACGTTCCTTTCTCGTTCCTCCCTTGTTGTTTATTTATTTTTTATTTTATTACTCTAAATCCTGATTTGCTCAAAGTAATTGTAGCACGGTATAGAATTAACAAATACCTATATATATGTATTCAAGCTAACGTATTATTTTCTGCATTATTGGTTGCACGTTTGAAGAAAAGGCCAGTGAAGCAATGATAATTATTCTATATTGCCTGTTTGGGATAAGCTTATCCAGTGTGTCCCAACACCGGTGAAACTATATATATATAGAATTTAGTAAATCATGTTAGATCAACTATTGCTACTTTAATAACTGGTCTCTTTTGTTCGTTTCTGTACTCTTTAAGTTTTGTAAGCACAAAGCTATTTGATTTTCGCGACAAACACTAACATCTACGAGTAACTCAATGAAATAGTCGAAATATGCATAAGTTGGTACGAACACCATCACTGTTTACGAAAAATATACAAGTAAGGAGCATAAAGGGAGAACATGTAACGAAAGTAATAAGTTTCATATATAGGCTAACTGCAAGACTTGGATTTTGCAGCAATAGGGGTTGAAAATTACTTGTACGGCAATTTATGTGACATAGGCTAGCTTAGAGCTAAGTGCAAGCAAATCCGGTTTCACAACTTAAAGTTTATGAGTTCTTACAAATTTTAAGTTAATGTTATAAGGATAACTTGATTCATATAACTAAATATTTAATTATTTTTTTTAATATATATAAGATTTGAACAAAAATTGCGAATTATTAAATTTACTGGTAATTAGCCAAGGTCTGTTATGGTCAGGGCAACGGCTAGGATCCGTGTTTTGCATTGAATGAGCTGTTTTGCTTATGAAAATTTATTGCAAAATGTGTTACTTACACTCGACTCTAGGTTTTTCAATTTATTACTACACTTCCAGTACATTACAAATTCAAAATGAGAACTGCAAGAACAGATCATAGAGTAGCCAAAATTTAATTTCCTGCTGCACACCAGCCAATTCAAATTTATAAGAAAGTCAACTTGTTTCAGTAATTAGCTACTTACAAGTTACATGTATAGCTGAACCAAACATAAATTGGCAAAATGAATGATCATGCAATTGTCATCAGAGTGGCAGTAGTGGTTGTAGCCAGCCATTGTGATTCTGGCATACAGGTGTATCATTGAAGTTGGATTGCTAATCCTACTTGGAGTTGGTTTTGGCTTATGGAAAAGAAGCACCACTCATTATCTATAAATAGGACTATTTGAGAGAATTATTCAAGAGCTCATTGGTATTTGTCTTTGAAAGATAATAGCACATAAGAGAGGTTTTTGAGAGAGCTTTCACCAAGAGATAAGAGAGAAGAAAAGGGAGAATTTCGCTGCAGTTTTTGCTCTCCGACCAGCCACCTTCAAATTGTGTTTATCAGTTCGTTCACCGTTGGATCGAGCTGATTTTTTGACTGAGTGTTCTTAAAATCTTGGTGTTTGATTTGAACGGTGAAGATCGGATTTGGAGGTCCGCAGCATCCTGTTTTGAGTCCCGAACAACAGCTTTGTTTTAAGTGATTTCTCTTGATTTAGTTTGTTGGTGTAACTATTGTTTCTCCGTGTTTGGCACTTGTTGTGTAGCTATTGTTGGAGAATATTTGTAACTCTCTTATTGTTATAGTGGAGCCATTTTTGGGTCTTTGTGATCCCGTGGTTGTTACCTTCAATTTGAAGGATTTTTCCACGTTAAATTTAATGTTCTTTATTTTCTCTATTTTTGGGTTCTATTTTGACCCGTTTGACCCTGTCATTTCTAAATTGTTGTTTCACGTTGAGTTCACACACAAATAAATTTAAAATTCTAAATTCATTTTGAACAATAGTGTTACTGGGTGAAAACTTGGTTATTACCTTTAACCCAATGGTCTGATTGTTTCATTTGCTAGTTTGTTTTTTCTTTTCTTGTTGAGTCAATGTAATAAGTAATGTTCTAGTGAGATTTTGAACTTCCACTAAATCAAACACGACAAAACAAAACAATGGAAAGTATGTATATTCCTACATAATAATTTGCAACTAATGACCTATGTGACCATTTTCTTTGGTTTACGTGTATGTATCGAGGGATGGAGCTAGAATATAGATTACAGGTTTGGCCTTCAGAAGCTTTGGTCCAAACCTTGTATTTTTAAAAATAAATTTATTAAATATGTAAAAATTATTTATTTAGAATTTAATAATTTAAAAAGGCTTGAATCTCACACCCAAACCGCTATTGCAGATGTGCGTAAGCTTTTTATTTAAAACGCGTATTTACTTACGGGCACGTAAGGAGCAAGATGTTTTACCTTAGCTAGGGAAGACTCTACACATAACGTCATCCCAAGTAAGATGACAAACTAGCCTTACAAGAAAAGGACAATCTATATGGTTCGTAAATTCCGCATGTTTTTCGTATTGGTTAGTTTGCATTTGAAGGATGATGAAGTTCGAATTAAAACAAAAAAGACAGCAGGAAAAAAGGAGAGAAGTTGCCGACTTTCTGGGATTTCTTAGTTACTAGAAAACTTTGAAAAAAATTAAAAGGGTAATATTGATAAACTATTCTTTAATTAATGTCTTTAAGTATATTTTTTTTAAAAGTGTGTCACACTCCCAATAATTTGTATATATTGGATTAGAGGAAGTATATCAATAAATTAGTCAAAAATTACCTAAAAACTTTGTGCTCTTTAGGAATCTGAAAAGGTGCAAACTCAATTTTATGACTTTAATTTTTACCAAAATCAAACGAAGAAACTCCGTTCACCGTTAAAAATAGCGAAATACATCCATGGAGGTGGAATAAGGGTTTTTTTGGACGGGGAAGAAAGGGAAAATATTAGTATGTGTTAGCAAATGCATGGATCCGTTTAGTAAATATGAGTTGCATAATGTAAATATGGCTTATAAATCCATTTAGCAAATTTGATACATAAGTCATTTAATAAATGACCTATAATATAAATGGTATTCAAATGCAACTTATATATCATCATATTTAATAAATGAGACTTATACGTGAATTATTTTTGCTTTATAAATAATGTAGAAAGCGATTTTGCAAATACGAATTATAAACCGCTTTTAGTCTTATAAACCCATTTAGCAATAGCATTCAGTAAATGTAATTTATGCCTTGTAAAATTAAAGTCGTTTAATTAAGGGTAACATTTATTCGAGAAAGATGACTTAAAAAAATTTAAAAATAGGTTACGGGTTATTTTGATTTTTGATAAAATAAATTTTCAATTAAATGTTCGCGTAAAACCACTTCCAATCTTCTCCCCTCTGTGACAAAACCCTTGGAGACAAAGCGCGCGAAACTCCATCAGCTAAGGTCGAAAATGCCAGAGCTTCCGGAGGTAGAGGCTGCTCGAAGAGCCATTGAGGACAACTGTATAGGCAAGAAGATTGTGAGAGCTATCATCGCCGACGATTCTAAGGTCATCGACGGCGTGTCTCCCATTGATTTCAAAGCTTCTCTTGAGGGAAAAACCATAGTAGCTGCTAATCGCAAAGGAAAGAACATGTGGATTGAGCTCGATTCCCCTCCTTTTCCTACTTTCCAGTTCGGTGAGGTTACTCTTATTTTGTTAAAACCTTCATTGCGTAACCCTAGTTCTGATTATGTTGTACTGCTGCTTTAGTTATCCTTGATATGCATAAAGGACAGGGTGAAGGAATACTTGAAGAAATGGCTCCATGTATCCCTTATATTGTGATTGTCTTTTTTCTATAATGGCGGGGTGTTGGGAGATCATTTGACATCATCCTACTTAATGCGGATTCTTCTGTGACAAATGCCAACTAAGAACCTGCAGGGCAGAGCCACAGAAGGGGCAAATCATATAGGGGTTGTTTGATAGCTAGTAAAGAAGCAGGTTATTAATGTATTAATTTCTGTAAATGTTTGGTAGCTAGTTAGTAAATAAGTTATTCATGTATAAAAGTAATACGGCGTTTGGTCTACAATTTAGAATTCTGCATAACTAATACATGTATAAGTTATGAGGGAATTTGGTGTATTACTATATGCGGCATAGAAGATGGAATAACTAATACTTGCATAATTCTAACCAGCTACCAAACGACCCCATAGGTTAGTAATATTGTGTCATGTCAAGGAAGATGCCTGAAAAATGACAGAACTCTCTTCAATTACTTCAATCTTAGGCTAGTGTACATGCCATTCCTATGATTTGCTTGCTGATTGGTTTGGTATGATCTTCTTTTAGTCCCAAGTTATTTTATGGTTGATACTGCAAGTTCCTTTTAGGAAGGACCAGATCTAATTCGGTATCTTAGTGACATATATCTAGGCAACTGATAAACCATAGTTATGTGCTCTATGCTTTAGTCCAAATCAAATTGCTCTCAGGCACAGATATCTTTTAATATTAAGCTATTGATGAAGTTCTCATAGTCTTATCTTGCATAATTTAACTCTGCTTTTCCTTAGAGGTATTCTAGGTTTTAACAACAGAATAAACAGTCAAGCTATCACATTGGAAATTATAGCATTTCTGTTGCTTAGTGTGTTTATTTGATCTCTAATATTTTAAACAACTATGGTCAGGAATGGCGGGTGCTATATATATCAAGGGAGTTGCAGTTACAAAATATAAACGGTGAGCTTTAATGTCATGTTGTGCTGGTCAAGTATGTATAGCTATTCGTTTTGCAAACTGATGAACAATAAATGGTTAAGGGTCACAAGTGTCTATCCAAATTATGGACAGTTTCTCATTTACTTATGCCAAAAAAATTTGTTCTCGAAAAGGTTGATTAATGGACTGCTTTAAGAATTGCCAATTCAAATTAGCTTCTCATCTGATGTGTGATTTGTTCAATGAAAAGAATGAATTCATCTTCAGCACTTATCACAAATGTAATATTGTTCTAGGTCTGCGGTAAAAGACGATGAGGAGTGGCCTTCCAAGTATTCAAAGGTTTTCCTTGAGGTAAGTTTACTCTTTATAACAAGTTAATGTGTCAGTCGTGTCTTCTTTTTTAATTGCTAACAAAATTGTAACATACTTTAGTTAACAGTAGATTCATACAAGGATAATGGTCTGAGGTGATTTTCTGGCTCTGATGGAATTAGTGAAAGCAGAATGTGGATGTAAAAGCATGCTTGCACCCTTTGTAAACGACTCATGAAACTCCTCAATGCACAAAACTTAGAACCATTTTCTGTCTGTACAAGGCTTCTTTTACCTTCTCTACCCCTCTTGAAATATGAAAGATCATTCATATACAACATAGTCCAAGCGAACCCACTTAAAATCTTTATTGTACTATGACCGACTATCATATGGCAAATTAACGTAGTTTTCTCATAAGTCAATTTCCTTCATCACTTGAGACTAGTGGCATTTAAATCAACCACATTGTTATGTTACTTATCTACCTCATTTAACTGGAAAAGGAGACTAGATGGACCATGAAAAATAATTTTGCCTTTTTGAGGTCCTACTTCTGTATGTTAAAGAAAAGTGGATTGAAGCCTTTGGTTGTGAATGGAAATAACTTGTGACAAGGCTAAGATGGTGATGCCATTTTAATGGTCATTATGTCATAATATGCTTGCTGTAGATTGCATTCGTTCTCTTTGCGGTTAGAGTACTAAATATTGATGATTCTGTTCTGCTTCTCCGTTTTTCTTGTCATCTACTTATTTTGCTCCTTTATCTCCTTTGCCGTTCTTTTAGAGATCAAACTGGCACATGAATGTAGCCACTGATGAATGTAGACACCTTTCAAACTTTTGTAGTTGGACGATGGTTTGGAGCTTTCATTTACTGATAAGAGGCGGTTTGCCAGGGTTCGTTCACTGGAGAATGTAAGATGATATTATCACCAATCCATGGATACTTCCCCTTGAACAAAAATCTTGAATTTTATCTCCCAATGAATTTGTCATTTCAGCCTGTTTCTGTTCCTCCAATATCTGAGCTTGGTCCTGATGCGCTGTTGGAGCCAATGACTGTAGACGAGTTCTATAAAGCTTTGAGCAAGAAGAAGATTGGCATTAAGGCTTTATTACTTGACCAGGTTAGAAACCGTTTTTCACTTCTCTGTGACTAAGGTTATGAACTTTCGGGAAATGGTCAAAAGAAATTCTTTAAAACACATATTTTGATTGACATAGTAAGATATGCAAAATTTTAGGATGAAGGCATATCCATCCAAACAGATGTATTAGAAGTGGAATACTAGTCTACTACAAAAGACCACCACTCACTCTCTACTTACTTCAAAAGTTCAAATCAGTACAGAGAAGCAAGTTTGATTGTCTTATGTTGTTTCATTGTTGGTGTAAATTGGAGTATGCTAATAAGGCAGAAACTTTGTTGGAATTCATAGAAAATCCTTCTAAGAGTTTAAGAGGGCCATACTTTTGGTTTTCTCTTTCTTATGCTTTTGCTGACTTGTACAGTATACTCAGCACACTCTTTGTGCTGTTTTATTTATACAATCATTACCATTTCAAAAATAAAAAGGAATCTCTACTAGTGATTAACTATATAATCCAGGGTGGTGCCCATTCTGTTGTTAGCTCCTTCCTATTAGTTCTATTGGTTGTTCTTGTTTTCCTTTCTTTGATTATTTGTTTTAAACAAAATGATTTCAGTTAATGAACATGCCTATATGAGTTGTTACTCAAGTGAAAGGAAACTTCGAATGGATTAACTGAAGTTACTTAACAAATATATGATTCACCTCTGCGTTAAAGGCACCCAAGGGAGTGACCTAGTGGTCAATGAAGGGGGTGTAAACCTTGGAAACCAGAGTTCAATTCCCAATAGAGAGAAAAAACACACTAGGTGATTTGTCTCATTTGCCTAAGCCTTTGTGCTTAGAGTTATCAGATACCTATGCTGGTGAGAGTTAGCAGGTATACAATGGAACAGTCAAGGAGAGTGCAAACTGGGTATATATGTTGGGTTTCAGAGACCCAATCAGCTACTATGGGTAGAAAAGGACTTTAAATTGGATTTCATTTGCTTGATATACAACTCGAAAAAACGAGATGGAAACTTCTCAACCAGTCCTGTTGTAGGAGCTTTTGAGAAAGTGTAATCTAAACAATCAAGACAATAACTTTCGGAACTCCCATAGCAAACAATTCAGTAATTTGAAAATTACAGCTTCACTTTGCATCCCCTGAATTCTTGTACTAACAGACACAATCAGTTTGGCGGAGGGGTTATAGTAGTATTTCTGGTGAAGTAACTTGGTATGGGGATCTCAGAGGAAAGAGGCAATAAAAAGTCATTTGGATTTGGAACTGGGGAAGATATGTTGGCAAAAAATTTGGGCTTGTTTTGTAGGATAACTACATCTGAATTTCAGGTGCAAGCACAATGCTTATAAATTCATATCACTACCTTCTAGTATAAAGTTAATTCAGAGGAAAGAGGCAATAAAAAGTCATTTGGATTTGGAACTGGGGAAGATACGTTGACAGAAATTTGGGCTTGTTTTGTAGGATGAGTACATCTGAATTTCAGATGGCAAGCACAATGCTTATAACTTCATATAACTACCTGCTAATATAAAGTTAATTTTGTGCATCAACTGCTTAAAAGATTCTGCATATCTGAGTGGTGACATCTATCTGTGAATGCTTTAATGCGTGAAAAGATATCTATATTTCTGTTGTTTTCCTACTCTGAGCAACCATTGTTATCCAGTTAAACATTAGGAGTCAGCATGTGGTAAAAGTTAGATTCAGTAGAATATAGTTGAAGCTCCCTTGCTGTATAAGAAGAGTTTAATAAACAGTACTTTTTAATAAGGAAAGAGAAAAAGCTACATCACCCTTAAATTCATTGGGAGTTCTAGCCATGTTTCTAGTAGGCATTATAAATCTTTTTCCTGTTGTTGCTTCTGCAGAGTTTTATTTCAGGAATTGGCAACTGGATTGCAGATGAAGTGCTATATCAGGTGCTTGTGCTCAACTCTTGGCCATAATACAAGAATTTTGAGTTTTACAGCAAGTTACAAATTTTGTTTACTTATTTGCTCATTCAAAGTCTAGTTATACTATTTTCTTTAGTATGGACAAATTTGTCTCTTCGTTTTCGCTGTAAGCAATTCAAGGTGTTCAGATACAGACTGATCTTGCTAGCAGATTTTTGCTTTCTCTTGTAAAGTTGACCAAATAAAAGAAAGCTCCAATTGGAAATATTTGTGATTAACTTTGTCAAGTTTCTTTTGACAGGCAAGAATCCATCCTATGCAGTCTGCTTCAAGCATATCCAAAGAGGACTGTGCAACATTGCTGAATTGCATTAACGAGGTAGGTCGTCTTTCTTGAACTGGCTGTTGTGATCACTTATCATTTGTATAAGAATGCTTTCCTCATGGCTAGCTATTGGAGATGATACTTCTAGGTTACAGAATTTGCGGTTGAAGTGGATGCTGATTGCAGCCGCTTCCCTTCTGAATGGTTGTTTCATTACCGATGGGGCAAAAAGTCTGGAAAAGTAAATGGTGAGATAGTTTTCCATATGCATCTCATTTTGACACAGAATTGTATGTACACAGGTCATCAAAAAAGCTGTTGAAGTTGGGGCAGATAGTAGTCAGTATCCTACCAGTTGGATTTTCCATTCTCGGGAAAAGAAACCTGGCAAGGCCTTTGTTGATGGTTTGGCTCCTCACCTTTAAGCTACTCCTCGTTGGGTTCTGGTTATCTCATCATTCATGCTCCCACATAGTTGTGAAGTAGATATTTTCTTCTTTGTTTTGTAACTGCCAGATGATATTTTAAATTGTATTGCATACTTGTAAAATAAAAAGATTGATCTGATTTCTTTTGCTCATTGTACTGCCGTGATATTAGATAAAAAGTCTGCAGCTTTTTATATGCTTGCAATTATAGTTTTTCTACATGAAATCATTGACAAAAATTGTGTATTTTGCAGGGAAGAAGATAGAATTTATCACGGCAGGTGGCAGGGTATGGCTCTCTAACGCTATTTTCTGGTTAACTTTCTAAAGTGTAACTAGATAACACATTATTTTCTTTTAATCCTAGACATCAGCCTTTGTGCCAGACCTACAAAAGAATACGGGAGCTGAATCTGCAAAAGCGGCAGGTAAACGGCAACAGGGCAAAGTTCAGAGAGTCGAGCATAATGATAGTGATAGTCAAGATGAAGAGCCAGAAATTGAAGAGGCAGCAGCTGGGAAGTCAAAGGTGAAGCAGCGTGGGACAAATACTAAGAGAGCTTCTACTAACAAGAAGTCGAAGGAAAGCAACAGTGACAATGATGAAAATGATAGTGATGTAGCTCCAAAGAAATCTGGAAAAGCAAAACAAAACAAAAGCTCCAAGGGAAAAGTTGGTGACCAAAAGAAGAAAACTAGAGGAACAAATACAGCTGCAAAAAGAAAACTAGAGGAAAGTGATGATGATGAAGACAACGACGATAATGATGCTAGTGGGAGTGATGATGATAATGAACAGGGCAAGGATCACAAGCTTTCTAGTAAAACACAATCAAAGGGGAAGAAGACCGCCAAGCAAACGGCTGAGCCGAGGCAGACTAGGAATAAGCCGTCCAAGAAGCAGAAATAACTTATCATCCAAGTATCAAGTGTGCGATTTTGTCAACTTAAAGGAAGTGGCAGCAGTTAGTGCTTTTTGTTCGGACCACAAGTTTGTGATAGCTACTAGAGCAGTATGATGACATGACACTAATATTTCACCAACGGTTTAGGCCTAGGCTAAGGTTCACTGTGGGATGTATGTTGCAAACTTCTGAACTTCCCTTGGGAAAACATTAATGAAGTCATTGCAATTAGTTTCTCCTGTACAGCCACGATTCCATCATTGCTGTACATGAATTTCTGACTGGAGAATCCTCCCTAAAAACGCCATAGCTTGACGCCTTCTTTAGCCAATTATTTGATCCGCAACTTTGTTTCATCACCTTAGCTTAACATTTCAGTGTAAATGACGCCGTTTTATCGTGATTTCAGTCAGGTTGATGGAGCACGATGGATGCCAGAATTTTCACATAAAGTCATATATATCATGAATAATCTTTATATTCATATCCAGATTTGATACACAACAAATTGTTGAAACTTTGTGATAACTTGATGAGAAATTAGAATAAGGAGAACATTTGTTTTCCTCTTAGATGATACATGATGACTGCAGAATTAGAATTGGCCAGTAGCAAAGTTTGTGAAGCAAACCATTCACGGTAGAGAATTGCAGCAAAAATGAAATCAGGAGTCGTAAATTTTAATTGAAGATGGAAAATTATTTTATTCTAAAAAAAATGTCTACAGAATTTATTAAACAACTGATTATATTAAGGAGGGAAAATTTAGTTCGGATTTCAATATTTTAAAAATTAATAGTAAAAAATAGGTTAATAGAATTTTCAAACTAAGGGAGATACACGTGATATCATAAACCAGAAGGGAAATTAGTTACATGAAGTCAAACTTGAAATGAGGTCTTTAATTTATGTGACATACTTTCTTTTTTAGTCCGACCCAAAAAGAATGTCACCTTTTTATAGTTGGAAACAATTTAACTTTGAAATTATTCTTTTACCCTTAATGAAATTATTTATAGTCATACAAATGGTCAAAGAGTATTTTAAACCACAAATTTCAAATATTTCTTTTTTTTTAAAAAAAAATATTTGTCAAATCAAACGGTGACACGTAAATTGGAACGGAGGAAGTAAATGACTGATCTAGTAATAATGGCAATTTGATGTCTAATTGCTGAAGATAAATCAATAATTATAATCAAGTTATAATATAATGCTTTCACATTGACTAACAAAAAAAGAAATACTAGTTGAAGTGATCCAAATAAATAATGGATCATGCTAATTTAATTCAAGTTGATCCAAATTAAAAATGGTTGAAAACTTTTGCCTATAAATAAAGACCACTTCAGGAGTGTTGTAACAAAAATATTGAGAAAAAGAGAGTTGTGAGATAATTTTAGAATTCAGTATTAAAAAATATTGTGTGAAACTTCTCTCGGAGTGAATTGGTGAGTATTTTTTTTTAAAAAAATAAGTAAATAAGAATAGTATCTCTTGCTAGGGGTAGAATGCTTACCCAATTGTAGAGTGATAGGAAGATGAGATTCACAAAATTTGAATTTTCATCTTCGGTCATTCTACAATTCGGGCAACGCATTTTACCCCCATCGTTGAATTTAGATCAGATGAAATCTGCATAACAAAAAGAAAAATTACACTATCATCAAAGGAATGGAGTATCAATTATGTCTTATGGAATATTAAATATACGATATTTTTTGAAGTCATTTTAAGCTTTATATAATGAGAAAGCAAAAAAAATGAAGCAACCTAAAACTCTTTTCTTTCTGCATTTTTAAAACTATCTTCAATAACGTCTCCTCTCATTAGGGTGCTTATCGATCGATTTAATCCAATTTTGTATGTTATCAATTTGATTTATTAATTATTGATTCATAAACATGATAAATCGATAATATATTATCATCATTTTTATTAGCATGAGGCAATGATAATTCAGAAGGTCCTATTTATATATTATTATATGTGATTTGTACTTTTTATCAAGATTTGAGTTTCAACATTATCGTCAAGGCCAAGTGCATGATTTTTATGTTGTTATATAATTAATTATTCTATTGTCAATCTTTTTGGATTAAAAAAATTTATGGGTACTGTAAATTTAATGAATGAATATACATTTTTTTTTGTTACCGTGATAAAATTTCAATCTCATTTTATATTTTTTCTATTTATTTCTTTTATTGTTAGTTTTCTTGCATTTTGGAGATTATAGGATTAAAAATTTGAAGTTTCGGCTTTGATAAATACTTGTAATTAGTGAGAGCTTAACTGAGTAAAGAGAAATATTAAGTATCGAATACAATTTAGATTTCATTGTGATTTTATTTCCATTTATTCTTCCTTTGAATATTTTTCAAAATTTAAACGAAAAATTCTACTTTTGAATGCTTGGACTAAGATACATTTATTGTGCTTCATTTGAAGATATATATATATATATATATATCTTCTTCATGTGTTTGCTAATTTCGTTGAAGGCATTTACATGCATCTATTAATTTTACAAGCAAGAATTTATTGACATATTCATACAAGTAAAGACTATATTATCTTAATTAGCTTCACATATTTCTTTCTTAATGACAAATGCATCGTCTTACTTTTATAAATTTTATTTAATGAATAAAATGTAAATAATAAGACTAGTATTGTTAATGTTAGCATTTTCTATTTTATAACTCAACTTTTTAGATATATAGAAGTTTTATAATAATGATATAAGACAAGCCTGCAACAAATATTTTCAAAGATTAGTATTCAAAAAACAAGCAACACAACAATTGGAGTATTATTTATAATATAAAATATATAACTCATTTAATTGCACTATTTGTCCTTTAAATAGGTTGATCATTAATTTTGCCCCTAGAAATAAAACTCATGCCTTATCCCTTTGATAAAAACGGATTAAAAATTTAAAGTTGTGTAGCCCATCGAATCAAATGTAACCCGATCTAAACAAGCATTCAATACGATTCTTTTCTCCTTATTATACGTAAGTTTAGAAGTTTTTACACGAATTATCTTTATTTTGAGATGGTCTTTAATTTTTGCCCTTATTGTTTATTTACTAAAAATTTATAGGCCAAAATATCATTATTAACCTAATTTTGCAAGAGATAAGTTTGAGAACTTTTGGCTTGTCTGACATAAGTTCTGTAGGAAATAAGCTAGCCCATATAAGATATGTAGTATCTAATTTATTCAACATAAATTTGGAGAACTTTTGCCTTGTTCGACATAAGTTCTATCGGAATAAGTTATGTCTTTTATAACACAACTTTATGGGTTCTGAAATTGAACTAAGTCCTGTCCGACATAAATTCTGTAGGAATAAGTTATACCTCTTAGGACATAACTTTGTGGGTTATGAAATTGAAGTTATGTCTCATCATAAGCTTTGTAGAAGCTACATTATGCTTTATAAGACATAACTTATGGATTCTGAACTGAATTTGTGTCTCTAACGACTCTAGTTATGTAGGAATTAAATGACATAACTTGTGTTATATTATAATACAAAAAATTAAATCTACGCCCTGTGAATTTCTTTTTATTTTTCCAATGTCGGGGTTATTTTTGACTATTATATTTGAAGGGTAATTATTTTTTATCCTTTTTAGAGAAAAAAATTGGTAATTAATGTGGGATGATAGAGTATATGTGAGGGTTTGTGCGTTATATTTTCTTTGAAAATACAATATGCATTTTTGGATACAACATAAATTGTTATGCCTTTTATGATATAACTTGTCGAATATTTTGATACATAAAACCATATAAATTTATGTCGCGAAAAAAATTATTTCTTATTATGATAAGAGTCCGGAGCCTAAAGGGCAACTTTTTTCATCAAAAATTTTAAAAGGAAAACAAAAAATAAAAAAAAACTAAAACGGTAAAAGCGTAGGACAATTCACGCCTTAGTAAAAAAATAATGGAACCGTCAGTTATGTTAAGGCGTAAAAGGCACCACGCCTTGCAAGGCGTGTACTGCCCCACGCCTTCTTAGTAAAAAAAATAATGGAACCGTCAGTTATGCTAAGGCGTAAAAGGCACCACGCCTTATTACTGAGACTGACAAGGTGCTAGATGGTTCACCACTTGTGTCATTATGTGTACTTTATGTGTTGTATCATTTCTCATTTACTTGTTCCTAACATGGATGTCATTTGAAGATTACTGATAATATTGAGCTATTAGGAATTAAACTTTGATTTTCCTTTTACATGCTATACGAGACAATATGTACAAGTAGTTGCTTTACTATAAAACTTACTTATTGACTTGTATTCTTTTATCTTTTTTGTTAATGCGATGTCTTATGATATTATAATATTTTATTTATGAATTATGGTTTACTCATTTGGTAAGATTGTAAGAATTGAAGTTTCTTATAGTTTTCACAAATTGTGAAATTTTCATGTTTATGAGAAAATGTACAACTTGATTTTGAGATCCAAATTGCACGTGTAAACAAAATTTTAACTTCAAATTATGATTTAAAATCATGGCTAAAAAGACCCTTAAAATTATTAATTTGTGTGATTTTATACAAGCCATGATATTTCTGAAGCTAGTTATAAGAATCTTTTATTAAAGTTAAATTAAAATGAGAAAAGTTCGTTAAAGTTAATTAAATAGCTTTAATAGAAGTATAGAATTGAAACGAATTAACTGGAACACAAATATCTTATAAATTAGAATAAACACTACTAGAAAATACGGAATTACCGATGAATAAAAAAATTCAACTAGTTAGAAGCTATTTAACGATAAATTATCTAGAAATTAAGTTGTATTTTTTTCATAAACATGAAAATTTCACAATTTTTGAAAATTATCAAAACTTTTTCAGTTCTTACAATCTTACCAAATGAGCAAACTATAATTCATAAACAAAATATTATAATATCATAAGACATCACACTAACAAAAAAAAGATAAAAAAATACAAATCAATAAGTAAGTTTTTAGTAAAGCAGCTACCTGTACATATTGTCTCGTATAACACATAAAAAGAAAATCAAAATTTAATTCCTAATAGCTCAATATTATCAGTAATCTTCTTCAAATGACATCCAAGTTAGGAACAAGTAAATGAGAAATGATATACTTTATGATGACACAAGGTGTGAACCATTTTACGCCTTGTCAGTCCTTGTACTGCGTGGGGCAGTACACGCAAGGCAAAGCGTGGTGCCTTTTACGCCTTAGCATGACTGACGGCATCGTTATTTTTTTTACTAAGGCGTGGGTTGTCCTACGCATTTATCATTTTGATTTTTTTTAATTCTTTATTGCTTTTTTGAAATTTTTGATGAAAAAAGTTGTCTTTTAGACTCCGAACTCTTATAATAGTAACTTATGAATATTATGATACCAAAATATAAACTTATCTCTTACAAAAAGTTAGTTGTTATTTCAATATAAAGGTGTTTTTGACTCTTTATTTATTATTTAAAGTGCTAAATGACAAAAATCACCAATTTAAACACCATCCCAAGTTCTCCTCAAGCCTTTCCAAGCCAAAAAATCACCGAATGACCGAATTCGATAGATTTCGGCCCGCAACTGAAATAACGCCCAGAGTAGTTTTTGACGTCAATTCTCCGGCGAAATTAATTTCACTCAGCTGCTAGCCCGCAAGTCTCCGGCTAATTCTCCGGTGAAATTGATTTGTAAGTTCTCTTATTCTCAAAGTATCGCTATTGACTTGTTATAGTTCTTCGAATACAAACATTATTCTCCTATGTGATAATGACTCCATGATTGTGGCACTATCAATAATCTGCCTTTGACTATTACGGTTCAATTTTCTCATTTTTTTTTAAAAAAAAGAGAAGTTAAGACCAGAATGTTGCGAAACTATAATCTTATTTCGAGTTTTTTAGTTCTTCAAATGTATGTAATAAATTAAATTTGTTTACTCTCTGATTAGTTATTCTCTCTGATTAGTTATTACCATAGACACTGAGTTTCGAGGATTTAAGATAGTTTTGTTTAAAAGACCCTGTGAATTCAGATTATGAGCCATTTGTGTTTAAAAGGGCAACCCGGTGCACTAAAGGTCCCACTATGTGCCGGTCCGGGGAAGGGACGGATCACAAGCGTCTATTATATTCAGCCTTACCCTGCATTTCTGTAAGAGACTGTTTCCACGGCTTGAACCCGTGACTTCCTGGTCACCTTGAAACAGCTTTACTAGTTACTCCAAGCCTCCCCTTCATTACGAGTCATTTGTGTTTAAGTTAGTAAATCGGGGAACTTGATGATTGATCTCTCTGACAGCTAATAATTAGAGTGGACCACATTATCCCTTTGAGTTTTAAGTTAGTAGATTATTAGAAAACTTGATAGTTGATCTTTCTAAGAGCTAATAATTATAGAGTGCACCCCGTCATTGTGAAATTTGAAATTTTAAGTCTGAAGATGTTCCTGACAGATCACAGGAAGTGGGGCACATTTTTTGAATGGTTTCTCATTGAACTCTTGACTTGATTGGGGTAGTATTTTTTAGTTGAACAGTTAGAAGTTCTTACATTTTTCTTTATATTCGTATTTCTTTACTCGTAGTTCCCCTTCTGTATGCAAAACCAACTGTTTATTGGGTTTTCTAAATGTCATGAATGTGTAGTTCTACTGTGTATTCTGTAGTCATAACTGTTTTTGGTGTGCCTACATGAGAAGGAGTTGGAATCTTTTTGGTCTTGTAATTGTTATTTTACTGTTAGCCTGCCTTGTTTAACTGGAAATCATTTTCAAAGTCGACTCATTGGAAGAAATACAGCTTGTTACCATTTTTACTTAGTATACTATTATATACTACGTTTTTTTCTTTCTCAGAACTACTAATATATACTACATCTGAAGGTGCTTCTTAGTGTTTACTATAAATTATACCTACCGTGCATGTCTGAATGAAGGGCAAGCTAAAAAACATGATAGTTAGAGCCTTGTAGGATGTTGCTTACATTTGGTGGGTTTGAACTTTGATAAAGTAGAACAAAAACACCAACTACTTTGACAACTGCTAATCGATAATTTTCAATCATTGGGCAGCTGGAATCATAGCAGTCTGCTCATTCAATGAGAGTTTAGTTGAGAGTTGTTTTGCTGTATAATGTTCTCCAGAGAATGGTCAAGTAATACCATGTAGGAAAACCTATCATGCACTGTTTAACGTGGCTTGACATTCTGCTGTCACTTTGCTCTATCTATTAGTTCATCCTATGTTGAGTGATAACAGTTAGCTGTCAGTTGCTTTTATTACGAGATAACCACTGAGACAATGCCTTTGCAATCTTAGATTTAAGCCTAGGTACATGATCAAGATCCATGTAATGCTACTTGGTAAAGAGTTTGAGATTGCTTGTGATATAACCAAGTTGTTTATTATTACAACCAGATAATCTGATCGACCTTTATATGATTTTGCTCTCTAAGTAGAAGTTTAGTTTGCTAATATGTCTAATTTATTGGATACATCTCAATTTCAGATGGAAGAAGCTTCTCTTGATAGTGAGCAAGATGTTACTGGGCAAGGCAGTGGGAGATTTCTAGAAATAGAGTCAGATGGGTTAGATGACCAGAACAGTGAGCAAATTGAGCCGGATGAATTATTTGCTCAAAATGGTGGGCAAATAGAGTCAGATGGGTTAGATGATCAAAATTGTGTTACTGATGGGCCGAAGGAATTTGTTGCCCCAGCGATAGGAATGGAGTTTGAATCGTATGATGATGCTTACAACTACTATAATTGTTATGCCAGGGAGGTTGGTTTTCGTGTTAGAGTAAAAAATTCTTGGTTCAAAAGAAATAGCAGGGAGAAGTATGGTGCAGTACTATGCTGCAGTAGCCAGGGCTTCAAGAGGATTAAAGATGTAAACCGGCTGCGCAAGGAAACTAGAACTGGTTGTCCTGCAATGATGAGGATGAGAATGGTGGACTCCAAAAGATGGAGGGTACTTGAAGTTACTCTTGAACACAATCATTCGTTAGGTGCAAAAGCATACAAGGCTATCAAGAAAACAGGTGTTGGAAACAAGATGAAGTTGGATTCAAACTGTAATGCTGAAATGCGAACAATCAAGTTATACCGGGCACTTGTGATTGATGCAGGTGCAAATAGGAATGCCAATTTTAGTGCAAGGAAGTGCGAAACTTCATCTGATTTCCACGATAAGCTAAATCTAAGAAAAGGAGATACACAAGCAATGTATAATTATTTCTGTCGCATGCAATTGACAAACCCAAACTTCTTTTACTTGATGGATCTGAACGATGAAGGGCAGTTGAGGAATGTGTTCTGGATTGATGCCAGGTCAAGGGCGGCATATGCTTACTTTGTTGATGTGATCTATATTGATAATTCATATTTGTCCAACAAATATGAGATCCCTCTTGTGGCATTTGTGGGCACAAATCACCATGGTCAATCAATGTTGCTGGGCTGTGGCCTGCTTGCTGGTGAGACTAAGGCCTCTTATGTTTGGGTGTTTAAAGCTTGGCTCACCTGTTCTCTTGGACGTTTCCCTCAAACAATTATTACAGAAAGATGCAAGGTTTTGGAGACCGCAATCAGTGAGGTGTTCCCGAGGTCTCTTCATCGTTTTGCTTTATCACACATCATGAGGAAAGTTCCAGAAAAGTTGGGAGGATTGCGTAACTATGATGTTATTCGAAAGGCATTGATTAAAACAATATATGAGGGTCTAAAGCCATTTGATTTCGAAGCAGCATGGAGATATATGATCCAAAGATTTGGAGTGGGTGATCATGAGTGGCTTTGTTCATTGTACAATGACCGAGCTAAATGGGCTCCAGTTTATCTGAAAGATACTTTCTTTGCTGGAATGGCCACTGCCAGATCGAATGAAACATTGACTGCTTTTTTCGATAAATATGTGCACAAGCAAACTCCTCTAAAAGAGTTTCTTGACAAATATGAATTAGCTTTGCAGAAAAAGTTCAAGGAAGAAGCGCTTGCAGATATGGAGTCGAGAAGCTTAAACCTTGAACTCAGAACAAGATGTTCATTTGAGTTGCAGCTTTCAAAAGTGTACACTAGAGAGATCTTCAAAAGATTTCAGTTAGAGGTAGAGGAGATGTATTCTTGTTTTAGTACAACACAGTTACATGTTGATGGGCAGGTGGTAATATTTTTGGTGAAGGAGCGTGTTTTGGAAGAGGGAAATAGGAGAGAGATATGGGACTATGAAGTTCTTTACAACAGAGCAGCAGCCGAAGTTCGTTGCATTTGTAGCTGCTTCAACTTCTATGGATATTTGTGCAGGCACGCATTGTGTGTACTGAACTTCAATGGTGTGGAAGAGATACCTTCAAAGTACATTTTATCACGGTGGAAAAAGGATTACAAGCGATTATGTGCCTCAGATCTTGAATCCAGTTCTACCGAGTCTACTGAACAGGTTCAATGGTTTAGCCAGTTGTATAGAAGTGCATTACAAGTTGTGGAAGAAGGGGTGATTTCTCTAGATCATTATAAAGTAGCTCTAAATGCATTTGAAGAGTCTCTGTCTAGAGTTCACCACATTGAAGAAAAACCAAATAAAAATTTGTTGTGATTAACATATCTACTATCTGTCCTTGTAATAAAAATTTGTTGTAATTAACATATCTACTATCTGTCCTTGTAACCGAAGGGTGCCTGAATCTCTCTTCTTGTGTATAATGATTACAGAACAAGGACATTTGTAACTGTGTTGATATAATACATATACTTTTGGGTTTATTTACTGCTACCCTTGTCTTCCTGTGCATAAATATGACTGTACATGCTCCCAGAAACTTTCCAAGTGAAAATGCTGAGTAACAAAATTCACTTGCTCTTCGGAATTGAGAAGTCGAAAGAACTGATTATTTTTGCGACTTACTTCTGCTTATATAGAACGAAACTTAAAGCATACTATTTGTTCTTCAATGGCCATCTGTTATGTATCTTATTTTCTTATGTGACCATGTTATACTCGACCACCCAGAATTCAGAAAAAAAAGAGAAGAATAATCGTCTTATTGTGTTTACCACCTTTAATGCACCTCAAAAACGGCAGGAGGTACCTTGTAGAATTAGTTGAGGCACATGCAAAAAGTTAGTCCGGACAATGAGATTATTAAAAAAAAAGAAGCTTGAAAATGATAAACACGAGTAGTAAAAATTCATCAACTATAGAGTATGTAGATAGAGACCCTGCAGAAGTTTTCTTGGTGATTTCTTTCTGGATGAATATGAAGTTCAGATATTTTCTGGAAAGTCATCTTGCACTTCGTTCCTTTTTCCCTTGAATGATACATGATTTACAGATGCAATGAAATCCTTTGACTACATTTCTCTCTTTCCATTACACTAGCTATTTCACTCGAGTTCCTCCGTTGAACTCCTGTTTTAGTTCTGAATTCTAAACTTCCAGTTGAGCTCCTGCAGTTCTGTTATCATTGAACAAATGAATCAGCACTTTAGTCTTTAACAGCAGCTTTCATAAAGAAAAATTTAAATAGAATTTGCAGCAGCAGGGGAAACCTTTTTAGTTTTCCTGACCAAGGGTGTGTTCGGTATGAAGGGAGTTTTCTTCATCTAGAAAAACAAGCTCCTTGAAAATGAGAAAAATGATTTTCTTATTGAAAATAGAGAAAATAAGTGGCATTGTATCCTTACACTCTCAAAACCCCCCACCCCCACTCCACCCCCTTGTGCAAAAAAGTGAAGTATTAAATATTAGTGAGTAATAAATA
Source organism: Jaltomata sinuosa (assembly GCA_003996215.1). Classification (NCBI taxonomy): domain Eukaryota; kingdom Viridiplantae; phylum Streptophyta; class Magnoliopsida; order Solanales; family Solanaceae; genus Jaltomata; species Jaltomata sinuosa. Next base: position 71,019 of record QJPP01000477.1, on the reverse strand, counting down.
AGGATAGTTTAATCAAATTACACTCTAACTAATGTTTTTCTTCAGGGACATGTATATAAAAAATGTATCAGAGGGAGTACTATTCTTATACTTTAAAAAGTTAAAGGACTACTCTGTCATCTAGTCAAAATTTAAGGGGTATTATTGCCTTTCCATTTCTCTTCTTGAAAGGAAAAAGTCAGAAAAAATACCTCATTTGCCCCGCTTCAATTCTCCCGCCATTTGTGTAAAGGAAAAAGAGGGAAAGAGCTACAAACCCTAACTCCGCCTGATTCCTCGTCGATCTGGTATGTTTCTCTAATCGTTGATCAATTCTCCGTCTTGTTTCATCTATTTTCTGGTATTCACAATCGACTACTTGTGCTTCTGATCGACGTTTCTGAGGCCGTAATTGAAATTCTAAGGCTCCTATAGATCGTTGATTTTGCCGTGCAGTGTAGCTTGCTCAAATTGTGGTCTATATTCTATAATTCCGTTTAATGATTTTGCTGCATGTATACTATATGATGTTATTACTAACTGAGTTCGTAATTCCTGGACGCAGTAAGCATAAACACTCTATTTTTAAAAACCTCTAGTTGCATTTGTAGTTTTTTTTTTCCTGAATCCTCTATTATTTTTGTAAACAAAAAGGGAGCTTGTTGAGCACTTGAGATCTATTTTTGATAAATCAGGAGGAGATTGCTCGGTCTTACAGTAAATGAAATTCAAGGCGTTTCTTACGGACAATGGTGTTAACCTCCTGGACAAGAGGTTCCTGCCGGCCCTTGAAAAAATGGGAAAGATCTGTCATCTCTATCTTACGAGAGACCACATATACTTCCTTCATAACCTCCTTAATGGTGATGGAATCCAATGCATTGCTCAATTCCGCAAAGAAGCACTCTTTGATGAGTATCGCATCTCTAGCCAAAATGATGATCGGATTTCTTTTGCTATTGACCTTCCTCTTCTGCACCGTGCCCTTCATAGCCTCATTAGTATTTACACTGAGTTCAGTGCCAGTGACAGTGGAGTTCCTGGTGGAAACAGCGCCCCTAACCGCATCCAAATCAAGCTGGTAAAAAAGCTCCCTCCTCATTCTCAACAACCAATGCCTTTTCTCACTTTTGAGACGAAAGGTTACAAGTCTGCTGTTATTCAAGATGTGCCCATCTCTAAGCCCTTGTCGAGGTCTGATGTACTTGAATTACAAGCAGCCCTTGATATGGCCCAAGATTTGCCTCAGACCCTTATACAAGTCCCAGACTTGCAGAAGTTACAGAACTTCGTGGAAAAAATGAAAAATGTCGGTGACGTCCTCAATGTTTCTATAAGCAAGTATGGTGATCTCCATCTGCAGGTTTCTACTTCCCTAATTACACTGGGTGCAGAGTTCCGGAAACTGTCAGTTATAGGACAACAAGCACAGAGTCCAACAGATGATCAAAATTTGAGTGCTCAGTCAAGGACAAGAATAGCACTTCAGAGAGGAGATGCAATGACAGTGCAAGTGAGTGTAAAGCATTTCTTCAAGAGTCTTCAGTGTCATCCAGCCAAGCCAGATTGTGCTTTCTATGGGATCGCTCAGCAGGGTGCTTGCTTAACAGTCGTATTTCAGTTCTTCATCCCAGGCACACATCAAACAGATAAGGCAATCAGTCTACATTGCCGGCTACCCGTTCTTGACCCTGGATCTAGTTGAAAATCACTAAATTAAGATTTGTATTTCTTTGGCTTAGAAGTGCTTTTGGCGGTTTAACCTTACTAAATTCCTTGCTGGTCATGTGAATACTGTCATAGACTCATAGCTGAAAGCATTAGTCATCAATCATCATAACATGGATTATAGTGTCCTTTCTGTATAACTAAATGGAGACTTGATTATGTGGATTCAACTTTTGGTCCTGCACTGGTGAGATATATACAACTGCCTGGACTTCACCCGGTTGTGCAATCCGTCTTTCTCCCTAATCTCTTGCTAGTTTTGGAAGGCGTAGTAGGCGTTTTCTTGATACTCGTATGGTGTGTTTAAGATTTCTATAGATATTATGCTCTGCGTTTGCATACTGTAGCTCTGGGGCAAATTAGACATAGCAGCTCAAAAGGCTGGGATAACAGAGTAGAGTATGGGTAAAGAAACTTAAGTATGATGGGAGGAAAATAGGGAAGATCTGCCTCCCATCATACTTGTACGTCCATCTTCCCTTACCCTTAGCAATGAAGTAATGATTCTCCAATGGAAACTTGATTTATCTTTTTGAGAATATGATTTTAAAAAAAGAAAGTTACCTTTTTTTATCCTTGCTTTTTAGGTGAGATAAAAGTTAATATTATCTTAAAGTTCATTGTAACATTATTTGGGACATGCACATTGCCCTTAAGAATATATGATGAATCTTGTTATGTTTCCTTTCCCTAGACTTAATCCTAACATGTGATGTCCACCACAGGCTGCTCTTCTTGGTTGGTGGAATAATCACGTCACCACGAAGAATCTGTAAAAGATCCACTCCAAAAGCGATTTGAACCCTGCCATAGTGGATTTGTTTTTTGACTCACTCTTCACTTTCTTCATCCTCCCTCCTTTGTTTTGGTTTTTCACCAAAAACGCTCCCAACATGATTTTTGTATTTTCAGGCTCGAATCAGAAACCAGGGGGAGAAATCTCAACCATTCCATCACAACCTACCTATGTTGATTCACCTTTTTAAAGAATGCTCACATATTTCTCTAACAAAAAAATATTTATATAAAATCAATTACTTAATGTTGTATTATTCATATTATCATAATCGTAATTCAAAGATTTTTCTTTTCACCAAAATTTTAGTCTTTAAGTTAACGATGAGGAAACATACCAGTAATTTTGAGCAAACAATTTTCAAAGGCTATATTTCTTCCTAATAAAGTTTTAGTGAAATCAATTATTAAAAACATATAGTGGAATAAATATAATAGGACGTGTTATTCTTTCTCTTCGAAAAAGGGGGACGATATATAATAGGGATTTCTAAATAATTAATTTTGAAAGGTTAACTTTCTTTTTATAAAAACTTTAGCCAAGTCAATTGTTAAAAGCAATAGTCAAGTGGGATAGAAATGTGTTTTTCTTCTATTTTTTTAGCGTCAAAATTTCATGTATGTCCTGCTATTTTTAATAACAACTATTTTGACGCTATGAACATGTGCAGACATACCTGTTCGCTATAGAAATTTTGAAATGGCCCAACAGATTACATTGAAATTTAAAGCTCTCTATCAAACTTATGAGTTTTTCATTTTAACACCTCTACTTAATAAACACCTTCTACTATTAAGTGTATTTTTATCGAGAGTTAAAATGAAAAAACTTGTAAGCTTGATAGTCAGCATTAAATATAATGTAAGTTTAGGACGCCATTAGGCCATTTCGCAATATACTAGTACAACGGGTAAAATTTAGTTGCTTAAATGTGATAATTTTTTTATGACTTTATTATTATAATGCTTAAAACTTATTAACTTTACTATTATAGTGCATATAGTTCAATAATTTTAATATGATAAAAAAATATTTATGTAAAATTAATCTAAGTTTGCAGAAAAAGTGAAGCTGAGGACATAAAGCAACATTAGTAGAAAAAAAGCAACTGTTTAAATCTAGCTTTGGATCTGCTTACCTTAAAAAAGGGTCCCTTTATATTTTGGCCTCCCCTCAGCTTTAAATCTCCCATAACTATAAAGCTTAATTAAAGCAACAACCAGTTAAAGGAAAAAAAAAAGAAGAGAAAGTAGAAAGAAGGGATTCAGAGGGCATGTGGAAAAGCAACGCGCAAAGACAAAATGATCCATAAACCCGACCCGACCCGCATGGGATTTGCCAACTTTTTTTTCTTTCTTTATATAAAGTCACCCATCCATGCACTACTCCCCCATTTTGCTTTCCAAATTCCACCGTTTCTCTCTTTAATGGAGTTTATGGAGCGTGTTTGCCCTGACTCTCCATACGTATGTACTGTTTTCTTTCTTCTAATTTCACTAATTAATTTACTCTGTTTCGCTTGTACCCAAGTTTATACACATTAATTAAAGACTGCTCTTTTCTTGAATATTTTTTTCACGATTTTGTTTTCAAGAATTCAATTTTTTCCTACTTTTCTGGTAGTTAATTATGAACTACGGAAGTTATAGATGTTTCTTTTGCATGTGTTCAAGATTCTGTGTTCTGATCACTATACAGAATGGGATACCTTAATATTATTTGGAAATTACTCTTTTACTTGGTATGACTAAGAGTTCCAAAACAAGAAGCTAGTTACATTCTTGACTTGTTGGACAGTAGTCCTACTACGTACAAACATCCTCTGTGGCTGATTTGTCCTGCCTGCCGTAGGTTATTCTTTTTCTTTGAAAATTTCAGTAGTTTTCTGCAATGGGTTGTCCACTCATTCTTTCTCTTTTTTCTTTTTATAGAACAATTAGTTGTCTGAAACGTTTTCTTGGTTTTTTTGTTTGGATTTTCTTTGCAAGTGGTCAAGATTCTGTCTGGTACTGAGATAATTACTTCTTGGTGTAACTTCAGTTCTGAAAATTCGCTGATGATTAAATGAATCAAGATTTTACCATGACTGCAATTTTAGAGAGTCGCGAAAGCGAAAGCCTATGGGGTCGCTTCTGTAACTGGATGTTACTTATTTTCTTGAACCTCTGTAATACCTTAATTTGTATTGTTAAGTTTTCAAAACAAGAAACTACAAGTACATTTTGTCTGAGAGAGTGGGTGAACTTGTGGATCATGAATACCACTTAATTAAATCTTTTTCACTCTCTCTGTTAGTAGAGATGGAAAATTATGTTTTATATCTTGCTACCTTTTGTACCTTACGTTTGTGATATTGTTCTCATAATTCTGATGGACTTCTGTTTTGATTTCTGGGTGGTCAGGTTTGGAACAGTGATGGAGTTTCACAATGTTTCAGCAACTTATATCCTTTTTTTTTTTTTTTTTTTTTTTTCTATGCTAAGAAAGTTATACCAATTGTAGTTATTGCTTAATTATTACCTTAACCATATTCACAGTATTAGGTTTTGGAGCTAATATCTTGACTATTGTCCTTGTTGCTGCTATAGGAGCAAGTAAAAGGAGTGTCAAAGATGGAAATAGGGTATGCTGAGTTTTCATTGCAAGAGAAGTTGTTTCCTTTCACCACTCCACTTAAATTGGATATTCAAGTTTTACTACACATTTCATTTTTTTTTCAAAAAAAAAAAAAAGGAAAGAGAAAAGAGAAGCGCATTGCATTAGTATAGTTTTCTAATTTTGAATTTAAATGATTGAATGCTTTATGGAGGGTTTAAAAGTGAGGCGTTAATGGATTATCAGTCTGTAAAAGTAGGATATTTGTATAGCATTGATTATATAATAAGTATAGCCATTCCATTTAGGAAAGTAGATTTCATTTGCCATGATCCATATTGGGAAGTAAAGCACTTAATTAGATAGAAATGCATCTTAATAAGTCTTCATATCTGATTGCAAAATCTGCAGCCTCGATCTCTATTTCTTGGAGAAGGGAGGGTGAGAATATCTTTTCTCCATGGATTTTTAGGTTTGGATAATCATCAATCTGAGTTTGTGATCAAACTCTTAACTATTGAAGAAACTAGTTGTACTGTAGCTTACATATATTGTGGAACTGTGTTTGTGATGGTAAACATAATCCAATTTTGCAGTTGGAGGTCCAATTGAGTTTTCTCATTAAAGGTAAATGGTTGTGAAGACTTGCAACAAAAGCAGGACATTTTGGGGAGAGAAGTGATTGGACTAAAGTATGGAGAGATGGGACAGGGGGGGGGTATTCAGATGTTGATGAGTTATCAAAATTCATTAGGTCCAAATTAGTAATGACCATCATAGCTCTCCTTTTCCTGGATGTAATGACCATCATAGCTCTCCTTTTCCTGGATGGGTATCAGTTTCTGGAGATTCAATCATTGATTTTTTTTTATGTAGGTTAGCCCAGACACCACAGTTATAAAAATAAAGGTGTTTTATGTAGGTTATTTTATCATAAAGAAGATATTTGGTGCAATCTTCTGGCCGTGTAGCAAGCATGGTATAGTCAGGAACGTGCAATCATAGATTGTTGCCGTAGGAAGTTGACCAAAAAATCCAGGTGCTCTTTTTGAATCTCATATCAAGACAGAAGCAGTACTATGTTGTTATTTAGCTATAGCTACAGATTTAATTATCTACCACACATAATTGCTTTTACCTATTTGATAACGTCAATTATTTCTTCCCCTGATGGAATTAACAGGAAATGAGGAAATTTATCAGGTTTTGGTGTTTTGTGCAAGGAAAAGTGTAACAATGTTATCTCTCCGTTCGCTGCTGTCATGCGGCTTGGCAGTTGTAGTTCTTACAAGTTTCTAAATCACATAGGATTTTGGCACATAAGAAGGCTAGAGATGAAAATGCACCTAGGGAAGTGGTCATGTTTTTTATGTTTTGATTATATGCAAGGAGACACACAAGGGTCTTTGATAGGGTTCAAGACCCTGTGTACAAGACTGAGGGTTCAGTTTGTGTGTACATGTTTGGGTGAAGAATATAGGGTATCTAGCTATTCTATTAGATTACTTGGGGCCAATTTGCTTTACATAATAATACTTTGCCTGCTCTTTCTGGGTGCTTTATGGTGTTTGATTAACTTAAAGAAGTCAAAATAATATTTTTCTTTTTTGTTTATGATTACTCTTTCCAATTCTAGATATGAATTGCCTTTTTTCATGTTTTGCGTTCTCCTAACTTTCTAACTGCTCTTTTTGACTCGTAATTATGCAAATTATTTCCATGGAAGTCTTCATTCTATATAGTTCGATTAATATTTTCATTCATGAGGTGTTTCATGGGCTAATGGTCTACCGGGATCAAACAGGTATCCTTTCTGCTAAAGGTTTCCTTGCATCTTATACCTGCTTTGGGTGCAAGCATGGCACTCTGTGACATGGTTTTGCTAATCAAGAAGATGCTAGATAGTTCTCATGTTCAGTATCATGAATGGCTCTTCAGGTTCTCACAATTCTCAGTTTGGGTGAGCTTTGCACTTCTCTACCACATTCTGAATTTGTTTGCGACGACTCCCATTTCTCATCAGACATACTTTTTCAGGCTACCATTCTGCTGGTCTTGAAGTGTGGGTACTGCTACGTTGTTTGCTGCAACCCCATCTTATGTGTTTGGTGGATGTTGAAATTTCTTCTTTTAGTACCCCATTTACAAAGAGATTTTACTTCTCTTCAGGTGCAACTTGTAATTCACAGGAAATCTGTTTATTAGTTTTAACTCAAATTCATGTATTTGTTGGGCATTGGTACTTGTTGTGCGTTGACATTGGATTCTGCTAAAAATGTTTTTCCTAGGCTTGTCTAGTGGTAGATTTAACATATATGCATCAGATTACGGGTTACCACTGACTCTAATGCCAAAGGAGATTGTTAGATTCTCTACAGTAAGCTGAAGCTAAAGGTGGTATTATTATCGTATGAATCTTTTTGGTCTTCTTGGATATGCACCCTAAGGTCTCTGAACCAACATCTTATGTGAGAATATCTGTTCAGGAGGAGGCTTTACTGGTCTTGAACAATTGTCCATGTTTGATTCTTGATACTTATCTGGCTTTGCTGCACACATTTATCACCTAAATTCTGCAGACAACTGAATGTTGAAAGAGTCGACTATGATTTTGCTGTTACAGGTTCGACTGTGTCTTAAAGAAGGCTTCACTGCTTTAGTGGATATAAGTTTTGGAGTTTTGATTAATATTACCAGAAGTACAGCAAGGCCTCAGAGTAGTAGGTAACTTCCTCTTCTCGTTTTTTGACATTATGTAATTGTAATGAATCAAAGATCCAGCTATGGTTCTGTAATCTGCGCTCCTAGCCTCCTAGTGTAGTGAGTAACCTCATTGAACATCTACATAAAGATTAGACGTTACCTGAGAGATGAGAGGCCAAAAAAGAAGTAAGTCAACCCAGTCGGGAGTGGTGGCTGGTTAATTTTGAGAAATTAGAACTTTGTGCCGTTGATGATTATGGATAACATATGCACAGCATTAATCAATGAATGCAAAAGTAAAAATAAAAAATGAAAGATATCTTTTCTTGAGATGAAAACAACCAAATGCAATGGATTTTAGCATAGTACCTTGCTCTCTGAGCAAGTTTATTTTTTAAGCGTCGTAAACATAATTGAGAACAAATGACAAAATGAAATGGAGCTTGGAGCTTGGCTCTGGATCCGCAGATCGATAAACGGAATGACCTATGATTTGTAATCCAAAATGGAATCATAAAACATAGTATTCCAATCCTCTATCACCTTGCTAAGTTGATATGAATTTACATCCAGATTTTGTGTATTCAACCAGCTATTGGATATGATGTTTAACATTAGGATGTTGATAGTCATCTAATTGCTTGAATGCATGTTGCTTTGACTCTCTGAGCTTTTCAAATTTTAATATGTACGCAATAATTATCTTGCATAAAAGTTCTCCTTTCTATTTACTTACCTACATTGTTTTGGATGATCTTATCCATGCAGATGCATAGAAGTTTTTGCCTTTTCATCTACCTGGATTCATCATCATATATATTTTTTATTATGTATTCTCGATGTGACAATATGATCTGGCAATAATTTGTCAGATTTTGAATATTCAATTATATTGATCAAACACTGATTTGTCGCTAAAAGTTCATTTATCAAGTAGGTAATACATTCTTCTGTTTTTTTTTTTTTTTAATTCAATAATCACTTCATGATTAATTGCAAAATAAACAGTTGCATGGAGGAGGAATTACTTCTGCCAAGTAAAATGGACACTGGTCAAGGTAGCTCCGGAGGAGCGGTATGTATATCTTCTCCATTCATTATATGAGATTTTTCAGGCTATTTATTGAATTCCATCATGGTATTGTTGTATATGAAAGCACTGACACCAATTTTACCACTTTGGAGATGTCAGAAAACACTAGTTCTTTATTTTTGGTTGCAAATTTTGCACTTTCTCTCTGTTTAAATGGTGTGGAATCCATCTTCTTTTTTACTTTGCACACAAGCATTGGTTGCCTATAACATTTTTCCTTTCTGTTCTTCCTCCTTCTGTTTATCCTAATCTTGGACAATGGTTTTCATTGGATATTAGTCAAAGGGTATTATATGCAACTGCTGGGATCTGATAGCATTCAAATCTATCAAACCCGTAATGGAATGCGGAGTCAAAAGGCAGCTTGACTTTGAAGATTTACTTGAGCTACCCATTGATATGGATCCTTCATCCTGCCACACTTTGCTGTCGACATGCTGGAAAGCTCAACAAAGAAATGAATATTCTCATCCTTCATTAATCAAAACAATATGTCGTGCATATGGATGGCAATATTTACGTTTAGGTCTTCTGAAGGTATATATCGTGACCACTTAATGTAAGTCTTGGAAAAATAGAGAAGAACCAATGTGGACATGTCACCAAGCTGATGCTTCTCTGATAATCTCAATGATGAGAAGTTGTGACTATACTACTGGATGCATATACATTGATTTGATGCTGTAAAATCTCAATATCATGCTTACTGTGTATGTTGCTGTTCTCTGTGTCAACTTGTTGAATTTTCTCTTATCCTTTTTAGGTCTGACCTGCTAAATCCCAAATTATGCATTTATTACACCAAAAACTTGATTCTGAGAGATATATAGTTGAGACTATCATTCTTAATTATAGTTCTGCAGGGATAGAGAAAATTGCAGGCTACTACATTGTGACCAAAATTTCTTGCTAAGTGTGAGAATTTTAGAAGGTGCAATGGTTCATTTTCAATCCCTAAATTCAAGCCCATATTCCCCCTTGTCCGAAAATAACCACAGCCCAACAGTTCCCAATCCCAACTTCCTGGTAGAAACACTCAAAATCTCACTGTAATCGCATCTTTGTGGTATTCTAGTTTTAATTTTGAGTTCCAGAAAGGATTATATCTATGAGAGTCAATTGAATAGGACAAACGAACTGCCTACCGATTCCATAAAGGTTCATTCCAGAGAACTTTTGCATAATGCAAGCTGGTAACTGATGAAAGTATTTTCTGCTTTTAGGTGACTAACTTTTTATATTGCCTACCACAAGTTCTTGGTTTTTTGTTTACGTGGCATCATATGCAAAGTTTCTTTGAGATATAGGGACTAGTTAGATCTCAAGACCAATATATGAATTTGACGAGGCATTCTATATTGAAAAATAAAGTACTGAGTTTGTTAATACCTTTTTGATCTTGTAAAATATTGCTAGTAATACATTTCTCGTTTTTGTAGGTGGTTAATGACTGTCTCAGTTTTGCGGGTCCAGTGCTTCTCAATAAGTTGATTCGCTTTCTCCAGCAAGGTTTGCATATACTAATATTTCATTTTTTCCAGTATCCTTCAGATTCTGATTCTAATGAACTTAATTCATATTTTTCACTGGAAAAGTGATATTTCTCTCTTGGTTTTGGAGCTTTTGATATTCCAAGACAGTTGCTTTTCCTTGCTTTTCAGCTGACATAAAAATTAATGCTCTGCTAGAGTTGATTATAACCTTGTTTTACACATGCGATCAGAAGTTTCTGAATGATTTCTCTTGTCAATCAACACAATGGCTCCATACAATTAATTCTAACCTGATATTAGTACATGTGCTGTTAAAATTTTCAGAATCATCAATCTTGTCCCCGTTCAGTTGCTGCATGTACTCTTTTGGCTTTTTACTGCAGATGCTCTCTCTCCATCAATCTTTAGAGTGTAGCTTTTTAGTTGAATACTTGCTTGCTTTTCCTTTACAAGGACTGTAGTATCTTCCGGTCTAACAGTGTTATTGACAATGTTTAGCTTTAATTTTGTATGTCATCGAAACTCAATTTACCATAGATCAATTAACTATTCATTTGTGATTTGACAAGTGTGCCAGATGTATTCATGACTGTTCATTGGTTCTTATTAAACATTCTCAACGTCGAATGTCACTTTGTGACTGGTGTTCGTACTCTTTATCAACAGGTTCAAGAGACTATGATGGCTATATTCTTGCACTATCCTTGGGCCTTTCTTCTGTCTTGAAGTAACTGTTACTCTTCATTCCTGGAATTCATTTTAAGTTCAAGTTATGATATGTTTCGGCTTCTTTCAAGTTCTTCTCAAACTACATGTTCTTGGTAACTTTATATCAGAACTTTAGTTACTGACAGAATTCTGACACCCAATGTTCTCACACACACAAAAAAAGAAGAGAACTGTGTGAATTCTGGGTTACTCGTTTATCAGCATTTGGTATTTCAAGTTAGATCTTCATGGTATATTAGGTTGTTACAATCTACATCTCTAACTGCTAAGTTTTTTGGAAGGAATGTGTTTATGCATTTTTTTGCGAGTCTTAGGAGAGATGTCACTTCCATGGTAGGACAAACATGTGACCACATTGGGTCTTGGATAGATGTAGACTTTTACTTTAAAATTTGCTCTTATCAACATTTTCTGAGAGTGGGACATTTCTCCCTTTCTCTGTATTTCCAACCCTTGTTAGAATTTGCTTTAGTTTTTTCCTTCTGAACTTGAGTTTTGGAATAATTCTGTATTGGGAAATGGGAAGTGGATTATAATTGGAGTTCTACCCGTCTCACGTTTTCTGTCCTGTGAATGTTTTCTTATTGTGGTAAGCTTACAACCTGATTTTGTTAATTGTTATCTATATTTCGAATACTTCTCATACTAGCTAGCATGCAACATGTCTTTCTCGAATTTGTCTAACTCTTTTAATTGTATAACTTAAGTTGTAAGTTATTATTAGGCTCTGATTTATGACACTGTCTAAGTCTCAGAAGTTCTCTATGTAATGCTGCAGATCGTTCCTTGATACACAGTATACTTTTCATCTTTCAAAGCTCAAGCTCAAGCTAAGATCCAGTATCATGAGTCTTATTTATGGAAAGGTGAATCTTCTTTATCAACGATAAGCTAGTATGACTTATTTCTTTATCATCTTGAAGAATTTGTTCTATAGCCACATTACAGCTGTCATGCGGGATCCATATTGCATCTTTGTATCATACTTTTTATCTTCTTATTTGGATATATTCATTTTGTGATTTATATCATGAGTAATTTTCACTAGACCATTTAGATGGTAAAGTGGCATTTAACTAGCCTCTTTAAATTTGGACAGTGTCAGGTGCCTGCTTTTTTGTCAAATGAGGAGGCTATATTTTGTCATTGTTTTATAGTGAAATGAGCGGAAATTTTTAGCTTTCAGATATTTTAGGTCTGAAGAATTAGAGTTGCCTATTCCAACTGAAAAAATGTTATTATTTTCCTATGTTCTCAACTGAATGATTTTTGTCTTTTGAAAGCCTAACTGGAAATCTTTACAATAACAACTACACTTTTGTCCCAAACAAGGTTGGTGTTAGTGATATGAATCCTCATTTACCATGTTACTTTTATAACTCATCGCCTATATTATACAAATAAAAATAAAAAGTACTAGAAGTTCTTTATGTTTTCTTCACTCGAATTATTTCCATCTGGGTGTTTTCAAACTCAGAACATGTTTGTCCTAAAATGAGAATATTGACACCCATTTTATGTTCGGTTAAAACAAGTACATTAGGAGTTTTGACCTTTTCAGATAGTAGAGTAAGATTAACAATGATTTGAGTGTTGTTCTTATACTAATTGTTGTTGTCTAGAGTGACTAGTGAGAAAAATAATACATTGGTATTTTTGTTCCATGTAAAGGGTGTCCTACCAGTCTTCAAAACTTAAGACTAGGTAGGAGGGCCAAGTCCCATTTGCAAAACCTAGGGAATCCATGTGGAGAGTACCTTGCCATTTATCTTTTCCATTTTTGAAGTATACTGGTCATAGGGAAAAGTGATATATCGACCTATGTTCTTCTATAGGCGTGTCCATGTGTCTACCACTTTTTAAAACCTAAAGGACCTTCTGCTAAGTTTTCAAACTTCAGATCTAAGTGAAAGTCTTATATCTACAAGATATTGGTGACTAACAAGGCCATTTTTCTTTTCCAGTGTCTTTCTGTTAGTTTGGCCGAGAGATCAAAATTTTCTGAAGGAGAGATTCAGACATTCATGTCTGTGGATGCTGATCGAATTGTGAACCTGTGTAATAGTTTTCATGATATGTGGAGGTTAGTATTTTCTATCCCGAGAAAATAAGTAACAATGTAATTGGCCATTACCCCTCCCTCCCTTCCCCCCCTCCCCCCCAACCCCAAAATGTAGATGAATAGAACTTTCTTTTGCTTGCTAATCTTCTTATGATCAGTGTTCGAAAGATCTAAGTAAAGGCTTGATTCATGCAGTACTGGATGCTTTTCTTTTTTTATTTTTAAGTAATAAGTAATGATATTTTGTACATGGTATATAACAGCACTACGACAGTGCATTCAAAATTACAAAGTGTGCAAAGCCCCGATCATATATAACATGGAATCTACATGACTACATCATTTACTAGGCCATGTTGCACCATCATGTTACAGTAGTTGGGTGCTTCCAAATGGATTCCATTTGCCCCAATTTAACATCATTAGGTAGATGGATATTAGCATCATCATTATTGTGAGCAGTACAATTTCTGAAATGCACTGAAATTTTCCATTTTTATGAACTAGGAAGGGGGGTAAAAAAAATTCAGACATATGCTTGACACTTTGTTATGATTAGTTCCACATGGAAATGCCATTTGCGTTTCCTTGAATTAATGTTATGGTTCCCTTTGAATAAATTTCTAATTGTAGGCTTTTATATGGCCCTTGCCATATCTGCACCTCAGACCATATATATGTGTTTGATGTTTGGTTAACAGTCTCTTTTATCCTTGGGGAATCTTGAAACTAAAAGGATAAAAAGCCCTAACTTAAGCAACAGTCACTGGTAAGACGGAAAATAAACATCTGGGGTTTGTATGAAGTCTAAATTTTGGATAGTGTGCTATTTATTGACTATGCTTTTTACTTCGTTCGTATTATTTTTTTGTCTTTTTTTTTGTCCTTTTCTCTTCTTGTTTCTTTTGTTGTTAAGTGCATCTAATCAAGAAAAAATAGAGGACTTTTTCAAGATCTACCATAAACTCACTACACTTTCTCGTGACAATATGTGCTTATTTGAAATGTGATGAAGCATATTAAAGTCTTTCTTTCGAGATAACATCTAGCATTCTGCCTCTCTGAAATGATGAGAGCTCTTATAAAATGAAGAATGAAGTTTCCCAGCTTGGATGTTGTCTTTTTTCCATTTCCTTGTTACCGGGTCTATTAATCATAAAATGCGTCAGTTTGCCATTGCAGATTGGAATTGCTCTCTATCTGCTGTATATACAAGTCAAGTTCGCATTTCTTTCTGGAATAGCTATAACAATCTTGCTAATACCAGGTACTAGATGACTCTGATATAGAGTTGAACATGCAGCAAAATTAACTGACAATTTAATGCTATGTGTTTGCATAAATACGAAGCGCACATATGACAGAGACAACTATATGTTTTAAGTCGGTCTGATGGAAATACGGTGTTGCGATGATACTAAGTTAAAGGACAACATGCTTATTATTGGAGATTTTGTAAGTGATAAATACTGATTAGTTGTCACTAGAAAACGTCGTTGATATGCTTGTGCTGTGCTTAAAAATTCTGGCCAGTAAAACTGTCAGTATTTTCCATAACCACGGTAGTTTGCAGATCAGTTTTCCTTGATGAGAGAGGTTGATGAAGGTTTAGGCCTTAGTTTTAGGAGCAGTTTATGTTTTTCAACTTATATAACACATCAGCATCAGTAATAAAATCAGTAGTCCCCGTAGTTTAAGACCTTGTCCTAGTTTGACTTAAAGGTCGATAAGTGGTTCTTGATATTCCAAGGTCTTAATGGTTTAGTCAATTCTAGAGAAGGCTTGACAATTGTTATTTTATGCAGTTAATAAGTGGATTGCGAATGTAATTGCAAAAGCTACAAAGAGCATGATGGAGCAAAAGGATGAAAGGTATATGCCAGCAACTCCTTAGAGCCTTGCTGGAGTTCGTATGGGGCTATTATTTTGGTTTCAGTTCTCTTTTTCTTATTGTTTTATCTTCTTTTCTCTATTATTCATTCCTGAAATGTATGTTCATTCATTATTTAAACATTTCTTATCAGAAAAAAAGTATGCTCATTCATTGTTTAAACATTTCTTATCAGAAAAAAAAGCATGTTTATTCATTATTTAAACATTTCTTTTCAGTAAAAATGTGTTGATTCATTATTTAAACATTTCTTATCAGAAAAAAGTATGTTCATTCATTATTTAAATATTTCTTATCAGAAAAAAAGGTATGTTCATTCAGTATATAAACATTTCTTATCAAAAAAAAAGAAAGATGTATGTTCATTCATTTTCATTACTTGGTCAGTTAGCTATAGGAAAGAGAAAGTGTTTATTGGTGCCCATGTTCGATAATTACACTTTTACAAATTTCTTTTCTAGGGCAGAGAATTTGTAGTTTGACTACCTGAATATGATCACATCTCTTAGCATTCCTTTTGCAGTTTTTGTCTGGTGCCCCATAGTTGCTAGATTGTTTACTAAAATTAAGTAGAGTCAATCAGTGTTGTTATTTTACTGAAACTAAGCAACAGTTCACATCTTATCGGTGATGTTATTTTACTTTGTCGTGAAATTATTATGTTGCTTACAGAAATCAAAATTTATCTGAAGTATCAAGTGCCTGGTTAGCTTACAGAAATCAAAATTTATGTGTGTGGTAAAGGGAGACGTATTAGATGAGAGCAGATAGGTTTAATATGCAACCAGGCATTCAAGGTGTTTACTTTGGTTGGATGTTAGATCAGATATCAACTAATAATACCAGATGGTTGCTGGTAAGGAAGTGTTGTATGACATAAATGAACAGGTTGAAACAGTTTTTTTCCTTCACAAAGGTGAGATGACTTGGATTGTGGTCTCATCACACATTTTATATGGCTGGCTTAAGAAGGATTGAAATAGAGCCCAGGGATAATTTTGAAGATCGAATATAGTTCCACCTGCTTAAATTCATGGTGAAGTTATGATCCAGCCTGAATGCTGGACTAGTTAAAAGGTCTGTACACCCTTAATCAGCAACAGTTTCTGGAAGTATTGTCTTGTAAGGAAGAATTACCTTACTCAAAATCAGAGAGTTTAAAGAGACGTTCCTTTAAGCTGCTGACTTTCCATACTTAGGTTGATGTTGTCCTCATGTAGACGTTCTTACATTATCCATCTTATTCCTTCAGAAATAGGAAAGTGCTGGTTGGATTCTTTTCAGAATCAAGCTGATGGTTCTACTTGTTGAAGAAAAATATTTAGAAGACGGTTGTTTGTGTATAGTTCTTAGGGTGGGAAGGAGTGAAATGTCTTGGATGAATATCATGTGTGGGTTTTTTCAATAAAAATTACAAAAGAAGGGATGAGTTATGTCTTTTGAGTTTATATAATTAAAATTCTCTATATTTGTTATAATCTGTTGTCCATTCCTCTTTGCAGGATTAGAATGACGGCGGAGATTTTAACACATATACGCACTTTGAAAATGTATGGTTGGGAGCTACTTTTTGCAAGTTGGCTGATGAAGACAAGATCGGAAGAAGTGAAATACCTTTCGGTGAGACAATATTCTTCTTCTTTCTAGTACCTTATGTTTGACAGTAGCATGAGCCATATGACTTAAATCTCAAACTTAGACTTTTCATGTTAGACTAGGAAATACTTGGATTCATGGTGTGTTTTCTTCTGGGCAACAACACCAACACTTTTCTCGTTGTTCACATTTGGACTCTATACTTTGATGGGCCATCAACTTGATGCAGCAACGGTACAATGAGATTCTAAAGTACTTGCTTACTTCGGCCATTTTTGTAATCATATATTTCCAATTGTTTGGTTAATTTGCAGGTTTTTACTTGTGTCGCTCTGTTTAACAACTTGATTTCTCCATTAAATTCATTTCCTTGGGTCATCAATGGGTTAATTGATGTAAGTTTTGAAAATTCTTTTCTTTGAGAAATTATCCTCCTTTATTCTATAATATCTTTCATTTTTTTGTTTGCAGGCTGTAATATCTTCCAGGAGGTTATGCAAGTATTTATCCTGTTTTGAGCAGGAGAAAAACATGGAACAACCAAGCAATTGTTCAGTTTTCTCTTGCTCTAATAAGCAGAACGAATTGCAAGATGCGGCTGTTGTCATCCATGATGCATCTTGCACATGGTCGAGTAGTCACCAAAAAGAAATAGATTTGGTTTTGGATCCTGTTAATCTTCTTATTCCGAAAGGTTTACTGGTTGCAGTAGTTGGAGAGGTGGAACTCTGCTTGATACTGTTATAAATATTTTATTTTATAGCTGTGTGCTTATAAATGTAAGAAAATATGGATCAGCCGGCCTCATTTGACATGAAATTTGAGCATCTTAAGGTTTTGTTTTATGTTTTTCAATTTAAGGTTCCCTTTTTACCATTCACAATATTTTGGGTTATCCGGTGACATTTCATAAGTTCAATGTCCTGTTAGATGAAGTTGGAGATATGATTATAATTGCAGGAAAAAAAATCTGGATCTATATCTGTGTGATCTTTCTATACTGTTGCTACAGGCAGCACAGGCACTTTCTTTACTTTAATTCACCTTAGTTCAGGGTTTGGTGGTTTTAACTGTAGGGAAAGAAACTATGGTTGGTGCAATACTCTAGTACAATAGCTATACCTTTCTTTTCCAGCATACGAAATGGGTGTAGCATGTGATGCACTGATCTGCTTGATATAATGTTATCCAGTGCTTCTACTCCAAGGTTACTTTCCAGCAAAACTATTGTTTCTCTTATTATGAATAACTTGCTTTCAGGTTGGGTCAGGGAAATCATCCTTGTTAAATTTGATTTTGGGGGAAACGAGGCTAATCAACGGATCAGTGTATCGGCATGGTTCTATAGCATATGTTCCGCAGGTGTGAACAAACTGCTGTTAGATTTGATGTGTTATGTAGCACTCATGATCACATAGTTTGCCTTTTTTTCAGGTTGCTTGGATTCTCTCAGGAACTGTACGTGATAACATTTTGTTCGGGAGAGAGTATGATCGAAGGAGGTCTCTTTCCTTGCATTTTGACAAGACAATAAGAATTTGTTTGGATACTTTCAGTTGTTAGTTCTCAGTTTTGCATTTCCAAAGTCTCCATTCTTCTGGTTAACCTCAATGTTCTTGGAGATGATATTTTGTATGCCTTGGACCCTTGAAATGCAATATCTGAAGGTTTATTGAGGAGTCACTACTTAACCGAAGCTTCTTGGATTTTGATGGGAACAGATACTCAGAAGTTTTACGAGCTTGTTCCTTGGACTTCGATATTTCCAGAATGACGGGAGGTGATATGGCCTTTGTTGGAGAAAAAGGATTTAACTTATCTGGTGGACAGAGAGCTCGTCTTGCACTTGCCAGGTGACGTGATTCTCTCTCTTTAAATTGCCAAGGTACTTGTCTAGTGACTGTGAGTACTGAATTGTCTGATCTTCTGACAACTTCTTCTGTATCTGACAGAGCTGTTTATCATGATGCGGAAATATACCTGCTTGATGATATCCTCAGTGCAGTTGATGCACATGTTGGTTCTTCAATTCTACATAATGCAATTCTTGGCCCTCCAATGAATCAACAGACGCGCATCCTTTGCACACATAACATTCAGGTTTCCATTCATCAACTTCCCTTTTCTGCTGGATCTAATAGGAGCTTCTTGAGGTTTCTATACATCTTTTTGAACTCATTTTTAAGTTGCTTATTCTCTTAGGAGAAATGCTGAAATTCCAATTCATGTCAAAGATAATAAGGGAAATAATTAGAAAAATATTTATAGGAGCTTCTATTAAGTAATGCGTGAAGGCAGATTTGAAATAATCACTATATAATTTGATGCAACTTTGTATATGGATACAAGCAATTGTTTTTCACAGTTCATTGTATGGGCAAGTACGAACCACCTTGCTTTAAGAAAAGACTAGTTGCCATTGATCATTGAGCTGGATAATGCACATGAATGTATCTCTGTCATGCAATGAGTTGTGCGTAGTTCTATCTTCAGTGTAATAGGTCTTTCCTATATTCAGCTGATACTGATCAAAGTTACAGAACAACTGTTTCTTAATTGCCAATTGTAGTCAAGTATGTAATAGTAATAGTTAGTTCAAGTGTTCAATGAAATTGGCTCATTTTAACAAGGATCACTATGTTAAGTGTAAGATCTGATTAAAATTTACTTCAATTGATCCCTGTGCATTTCTGGAATATCTATATATGCAATGTTATTCTTCTTTTCCCTCTAATGACATGAAGTTCAACTATCAGTATGTATTACAAGGTGAGTGATGTTGATTAATGCACCAAAATTATGTTGATGAAGCAATTTATTATTTGTATATTGGCATTTTTCAGAACTCTAGGTAAAGAACTGGAAATGCACCAATAATTAAAGGTGCATTTCTGTTTTGTAATCTCTTGTTCAAGAAAGAACTGGAAATGCATTTATAATCAGAAAAGAGGCAGTAATCTTGGGCACAGCTAACATCTTTGTTAATAAATTGACTAGACATTGGCAATGCAGAGGAACATTCATTTAAGATATCTAAAGCAGTGCTTGTCTTCCCATATACTAATATATTTTCTTACTTTACAGGCAATATCTGCTGCAGACTTGGTAATTGTGATGGATAAAGGACATGTGCAGTGGGTGGGAAAACCAAATGAGTTTACTTGTCCCTCTGATGTAGCATTCTCAACAATCGATGAAGTTAGCAGTTGTTCTGAAGTTCAACAGCAGGATAACAGATCAAATATTTCTAGTGAGATCCAGCAGAAAATTTCAGAGGGTGATTTTATATGTACTCCTGATGGAAATCAAATGACTGATGATGAATCAGAGGCTCGGAAAGAAGGAAAAGTTGAAGTCATTGTATACAAGTGAGTTGTCATTTTCTTGTAGCATGAAAATAATTCTACAACAACAATAACAACAATTACACTTCAATGGCTAGCTAGTTGTTGTTGGAATATAAATCCTCACTATCCATGTAGCTCTTGCTCGTGACTCTCCAAAATGTTGCCGCACCCGTGTCAGATCCTCCAAAAATGCACTAATTTAGGAGGATTCGACACAGACCCGGAGGTATCTTTGAAGAGTCTGAGCAGCATAGGCTCTATTAGACTTTTGTGGAAAGATCCTGCTGTGATAAATTCAGTTTGATGATTTCATCATTTTATGTTTTGCAGGAGCTATGCTGTTTTTGCTGGTTGGTTCATCACAGTTTTAACATGCCTCTCTGCAGTTTTGATGCAAGCTTCTCGCAATGGAAATGACATGTGGCTCTCATATTGGGTTGATACAAGTGGAAGAAACCAGAAACCATATTCAACGACTTTTTATCTGGTAACTAGTCAACTACTTAAATTGTGTAGATCCTCACCAAGTCATTTTCTTTCCCCAGCTTTATTATCCTTTATTGGAAATTTTAAGTATTGATGTAAGACTTTCCTGAAAATGGAAGAGTATTGAGGAGCCGTGTCTTTGCGTAATTTATTGTTTTCTCCTACTCATCTCCTATTATCAAAATCAGTAACTTAGTTTGTGAAGAAAGAGTGATATTCTTTTTAGTATCATTTTCAACACTAAAGTTGGTACTACCATTTCTAGTTTCACCCCCTACTCTGCTTGTTCTCCCAAATGAAAAAGGTGGAATTTGGTGATATACAGCTCATGTTTACCCATATGGTTGACTAATTTCCAGTTTGTTTGATTGTTTTATTGATGTCGTAGGCCATACTCTCTCTCTTCTGTCTGGCAAATTCCTTGCTAACTTTAGTGAGGGCATTTTCATTTGCATTTGGCGGGCTACGTGCCGCTGTTAAGGTGCATGATCGATTATTAGAGAAGCTTATGAGTGCACCTATTAGCTTCTTTGATTTGAACCCAACTGGAAGAATTATAAACAGGTATATCAGATCCACTGAGAAATTAATTGTTCTTTCTTTTGACATTATGTATATGTACTGACTGGAGTATGCAGACTGTCCTCAGATCTCTACACTATTGACGATTCTCTTCCCTTTATTCTCAACATTCTGCTTGCTAATTTTGTTGGCCTCTTGGGGATTGCTGTAGTGCTGTCATATGTGCAGGTTAGCTAGTTCCTTGTTGCAGAACTTTCCAGGATTCCTTTTTATCTATTTTTTTGAAGGTACTTTTTGATTGTTAGAACTTCTGCTTCTAATAGGTTATGCATGTATGCAGGTCATGTTTTTGTTTCTGTTGATGCCTTTCTGGTACATCTACAGAAAACTACAAGTAAGTTGCAAAATTTTTATACATCTCACTGATTATCAGAGACGGACCCACATAGTGCACAGGCACCTGTCCACCATGGTGTAGACTGTAGTACATAATATCTGGGAAATTTCTATATATTTCTTATTGGCACCCCTTTAGATATATATGCACTGGTTAAGTCCAAGTTTGGAAGGACTCTTTTTCATCATCTAGATAAGAGAAAGGGAGTCACTTCTCCTATTTGAACAAGTTATGTTTTACATTGATATTAAAGTATCACTTACTGCAATAGAAGCATCACTTTGTAAACATGTTTGTTCATTTTAGCTTAGTGAAACTTGGGGTATCATTTTTGAAGAAACTAGGGATTTTTTTGTAAGATAAAATGCTTGTCGAATATGGGGTATCCATAGATAGAAATTTTGCAGTATATTGCATTTTTTAACCTATTCATGCTGGTTAAACTATGAACATTATAACACAATCAAAGTTTCTCTTTGGATATCTTTTTATTTTTCTTTTCATGTCACAGCACAATCTGAGAAGTCATGCTATTGATCCGCATTGCTAGAATATCAATAAAGGTTAATTAAATGACCTTTTTCTCAAAGTCCCATATGAAATATTTTGATGTGGAATGCAAAACTTAGCCACTGGAATAGGTAGTTTCACTTTCCCATCCTTTGATTGGACAGAATAACTGAAGATAAGATCTTCAGCTGTATTACAGGTCAACATCACGTGAGTTGCGTAGACTAGACAGTGTATCTCGATCACCTATATATGCATCTTTTACGGAGACTCTGGATGGATCATCAACAATAAGAGGCTTTAAATGCGAGGTAATTGTATCCTGTTTTTTAAACACTCCCGTAGGAGCATCTCTGTCTTTTCTTTCCGGAGGATATAAATTTTCTTTCCTGCTTAACGAAGCTTGTTCTTGTGCTTATCCATTTGTGCCCTCTTGAAATAACTTTTGACTGCTTCACCTTGTGGGATCAATCACATCTTTGATCGCACGGTGGAATTACTTTAAGAAATTTCTGCTGACTAAAATCTCCCTACGAAATTCTAGTCCAAAAGTTATGTTTTCCTGCTCTTACCGTGGATTTCTGACAGTAAGAGTGAGAACACGTGTTATCTTTCTTTTGAAAAAATGCATCTGTTTGACAGAACATGATCACAAGTAAATTTTCTTCCTTCTGTTAGTTTTTCATTTATCATGTCCTTCCATAATTTCAGCATATTCATATAGATTTCAGGTGTCCAACACCACTATTCCATTGAGGAATAGTAAGGCTGCAGTGAACTTGAAATGCAGTAGCTTAGTAATTTCCCTAGTACATCACACGATTAGGGAATGTAATTTTTCCCATGCTCTATAAACAGCATCATAAAGAGCACTTTCTGGCCTCCTCTTACTGCCAGACAGAAAGACCCATTGCTATGCTATGTGTGGAAATTATCTTTCTGAATGCTCTGTATTCCAACTTTTCCAAGGAGAATTCACTGTCCAGTCTCCGTGCTTCTCCATTCTGAAATTCAAACAAACTCTATTGTTGGGCAGGATCTTTTTCTACTCAAATTTAATAAGCATCTGATGACATATCAGAGGACTTCGTATTCAGAAGTAACAGCAAGTTTGTGGCTCTCCCTGCGCCTTCAGGTATGTCTTACACTGTCAGTACCACTTTAGGGGAGCTACTACTGATTTTTGTGTCACCGTCTTTTTCTTAAGTTTGACAATTGTGACATGTGAACTTTGGTGGGTACGCTTTTCTCATTTGTGTACGTAATAACATAATACTCAAAAATTGATGTTATCATGATACTAGACGCCATAATTGGTACTGAAAGATTTAATTTTTTCAGTTGTTGGCAGCATTTATCGTCTCATTCATTGCAGTGATGGCAGTTATTGGTTCTCATGAATACCTCCCCATCAATTTAGGTACTCCAGGGTTGGTAAGTTTTTAAGTGATTCTTTTGCTCTTGACCTTTATTGCAAAGCAATCATAATCTTCTCTGAATTTGATGTACCGATTCTATGTGAACAGGTTGGCTTGGCTCTCTCATATGCTGCTCCAATTGTATCTTTACTTGGAAGCTTCTTAACAAGTTTCACAGAAACAGAGAAAGAGATGGTTTCTGTTGAGAGGATACTACAGGTGACTAAATTGAGATACATTCATAAAAGTTCTATCACACAAACTGAGATCTCCTTCTGTTACTCCCCATTCTATAGTATATGGATGTTCCTCAAGAAGAAGATGTTGGAGGTTATCCTTTACATCCACAATGGCCACAACAAGGAGAGATCAATTTTGTCAATGTGACTCTAAAGTACAAGCCACAACTGCCTCCTGCCTTATGTGGTGTTTCTTTCACCATTGCTGGAGGAACACAGGTCTGTTTGTCTACCTTGGATATCTACCATATCCTTTAGTTGAGAATTCGAATTTTTACACTAGCAAAATCACACGTCTATAAGATGGCATAAAACTATCCCAAGATATGATGGTTGGAATTAAGTAATTGTAACTTCTTTGTTTTACATAAAGACATACACTTCAGGAGATCTGTGATGTTACTTAGATATCAAGTCATTCAGGCCAATTGTATGATTCCCAGTATTCATTGCAATTAAAATGAGAGTAGTTTCACTGAAACTTTAGACAGGAACCGGGGCCCCCGTATGAAGATAAAGCTAATTCACCAACACTGTTTGGTGTTTCCGTCATCCAGATTCTCATGTCATTAATGGTTAGTGATACTTACGTTAGCTTTGAGAAACATAATAGTTAACAGCAGTGTTTTTCTAATTTGCACCAGTTGCCTAGTTTATCTTCCGGATTATCCAACCCTTAAATGTCGTGATGAATATGCTAAGAAAATTCAACTTATGGCAATTTGTAAAGTTATTATACTTCTGTTTGGATTTCTTGGAGAGTTCTCTAGCACTAGGGCGATGTCATGAATCCTTTCTTTGAAGATATCAAGTTGATCAAAGGTGTCAAAAGCTATATGTGAAGGCATGGCTAGGAGGGATGGGATTCAAGTGATATGATATTGTGTTTCTTTTCTTTGAGTGTTAGCTCCTCCAGACTCCAATGACATTGATATTAAAGGTTGCCCTTGGTACCTATCAGGCTGGTATAATTGGAAGAACAGGTGCAGGAAAATCAAGTATTTTAAATGCCCTATTTCGACTCTACCCAACATGCGGAGGATATATCATGGTTGATGGGGTAAACATTGCTGGTATGTCTGTCAGATATCTTCGTTCGAGCTTTGCTGTTGTTCCCCAGGCTCCTTTCTTGTTTGAAGGATCAATAAGGTAATTGACATAGAGAGAGATTTGTTGTGACTTCTTCAGTCATATTGTCTTAGAACATCCCCTTCCTTTTCACCTTCTGTAACACCAGTACTGGCCAAAGCATGTGATTATATTAATGATGATTGGTTGGCAATATGGCTTCCCTTACATGTCTGCATAATAAACATCTCAGGAAAAATCTGGATCCATTGCAAGAGAACAGGGATTTTGAGATCTGGAATGTCCTAGAAAAATGCCACATCAAGGAGGAGGTAGAAGCAGCAGGTGGACTGGACGTTCAACTGAAAGGATCTGGAACAGCATTTTCTGTTGGTCAAAAGCAGCTACTCTGTCTTGCACGTGCTCTCCTCAAGTCCTGCAAGGTCGTATAATGTGTAAATGGAGTTACTATAGAGGTGTGTACTAGAAATGGGATAAGTACTGACAGGTTTAACACTTTTCTGCAGATGCTTTGCTTGGATGAATGCACGGCAAATGTGGACACTGAAACAACTTCAAAACTACAGAAAACTTTAGCCACTGAATGCCAGGGAACTACGGTTATCACAATTGCCCATCGCATTTCCACAGTTTTGAACATGGACAGTATCTTGATTTTGGATCAAGGATTTCTGGTAAACCTACTGTCTTGACAAGCTTACCTTCCTTTAAACTGTCTAGGCATAGAATGAATTAGAAGAATACAACGCACCTAGCTGACTGGTGACATTTTTAAGTCTCTTACAATTATACTTATCTGGAAAGTAGGGGGCAGCACAAGGGTCAGACATTATTCTTGACGACTTAATTTTGCCTCGTCTTTTATTTATGGTTTCATCGTCTTCCACTGACATGGTAGAGCCACTAGGACAAAGATTGTTGTTTTACATTCGGTACCTGGTTTATGCATCTTTAAGGCTGCTGAATATGAACAGCCAAACAAGTCTTGGCACTCAATTTACTGCTCATCCACTGTATGTTGATTTGTCCACTGGTGAACATTCTACAATTGTTAAATGGGGGCATCTCAGAGAGAAATGACTTACTCCAATCTTTTTGAAGTGTCACACTTACTACATTCTGCAATTGTTAAAGACCATTGCTTTCATGGTGTAAGGCTATATTTAAGATGCTAATATGTGCAGGATGTCAACCAAATTGAGATTGTTCCAGTTCCTCATCTTCTTTTTTTTTGCTGTACAGGTTGAACAGGGTAACCCGCGGGTTCTTCTAGAAGATCAGTCATCCATATTTTTCAGCTTTGCCAAAGCTTCAAAAATGTGATGCAAGTATCTCTGATCATCTTGAGTTTTCTGAAAGTATTTTGGCAACTGGAAGGAGCTGTGTATAGTAGAGCTAGTCAGAAACTATTCAAACTCAAATCTTGTTTTACTTCTAACTCTAACAGTTGCTACTTGCTAATGTATTAAGGTGGCCGAACTAATTTTCAAGTGTGAAGTTGGTGTATGATAAAACCATTATCTTAACTCGAAAGGCTGCTGGGAGAAAAACTTGGTAAAATGCCCCAAGGCTAGGTAATTTAATTCCTCAGATGGTCATCAAACTTATAACTTTTTTCTATAGAGTTACCAAACTATTTTTTGTCACTAGAAAGTCACTCAACTTTCAGATAATCTCTTAAAAAATTACTGTGACCGGAAATCAACTTAATCTCACCGGAATTAGAGAATATACACACGGAAAGTGCCCCTAAGAAGTTATTTTTTCACATTTGGTAAAAGTTAGTGACTTCCATTGAACCAAACATAATATCCTTGGTTTTCATTGGACTTCAAGTTATCATATAGAATTGTCTTTATATGATTTTGAACGAAATCATAGAGAACGTATATCGGAATGAATTCGTCAGAATAATTTAAATGGAGTTTCCTGGAGAATGAACTCTGGTAAGGTAGACCTAGAAATTAGTATTTTCATGCCACTACGAAAGCACATGAATATGCTAACCATTTTTTCTTTTAATTACCATAAAGGCTACCCAGCTCTAACTAAATGAAATGATATAACCTATTAGAGTCTATTAAGATTTTCCTTTCGAAGAAAAGATTACTTTTTTCTTCTACATGCTCTTCATTAGTAACTGACCCCAAGAAGAAAAAGAGATATAAAGCAGGACTAATTTAAATTTCAATAGCTTCCAACAATTCAAATCTTCATAAGTATGAAGTTACTTACAAGTTTAAGAGGTTGTCGATGTATATATTCCGCTTATATAATACTAGTATTTTCGACACTTTTACTTCTTTTTTCTTTTTTAAGCGTGTTTAGTAGTTTTTTTATTAATAATAAAAAAATTTAATCTTCAAAAGAGAGAAATACAAGCAAAGGAGGCTAGACATTATCTTACCAATCCTAATAAAGTAACATATAACGAACCCGTAGTAATTAATTAGCCAGCGTGAAAATTTATTCAACTAGTATATATTTTGTTGTTGGAATTTCATCATTAGAAGCCTGTGTTTGTCACTGTTGGCTGAAGGGTAAAGCATAAAGCAAAAGGCAAAATGGTTGCTCGTGCAAATTTCGGTGAATACGACTAGACAATTGATTTTACACCGGCCCATAAAGTTAGCTAACATTAAAACTAAAAAGAAGAGAATTATTTTGACAACAAAAAGTGAATAGTGGTAATTGGCAAGAAGAAATAAAGCAATATATATAGTCTCTTGCTGGTGAAAATGGTCCCATGGCATGTTCGTTTGCTTCCTACTACTATTGTCTAAGCACAAGAAAGCAACTCTGAGTTCAATACCATTTTTGAACCAAGAAGATGAAGCAGCAGCAGCAACAACAACACAACAAGAAGAAGACTCTACTCTAGGGAGGGTAGAGTATATGCAGCTCGTATTACTACCTCACAAGTGAGATAGAGAGACTGATTCCGATAAGACCCTCGGCTCAAGACAAAAACTGTCTAGGAAATGACATAATATAAGAACAAGAAACAATAGATAGTAACAAAACAACATATAGTAACAGAAATAAGACTACCATAAAATGATACTACAATCAATCTATCTGAAACAACAAACACGACCAAAACTCCAAGAACAAGACACTACAAGCATAGCACTACGACTACTAGCATGGACGCATTCCTTCCTACTAACCTTCTATCCTAAAGCTAAGGCAACAAATACCCTATTTTATTCATGTGTGCACACGAGCTGTGACTTTTACTAAAATATAATAAAGTAAACATACAAAGAAGTTAAGGGGTACAACATCTGTTATATATACGTAAAAAAAATGTATATACAATGTAGGACATTCTGGTGATAAAACCAATGACTACTAGCCTCTACACAAAATCATGAGTGATAGTGAAACTAATTAACTCGTAGTCTATAGGCGAAGGGACAAAATCCCTCGGCGAAGGCGAGGTTCATCCCCTAGCCTCATCGCAAATCGACGTCTAAGTGAGTCTAGGACTAAAGGATCGTTTGGTAAGCGGGATAATGTGAAATATTTCAAAACTAAGCTTGCATAAAATTGATACTATGTTTGGTTGACGATATAAATTTTACTTTCAACATATATATACACACTTTTACTGTTTTACACACAAATATTTTTTTTCTTTTTTCTTGCAAAGAAGCAATATGACACATCTTACTCAAGGGTGGTGTGTTTGATTTTGCCATTTTGCCTACCGCCACATGTGTATTCATCAAGTAAATGAATAGAGCCAAAGAAATCCTTGGTACACATGGCCAGTAGCTATAGATCACAACCTAAATTTTCATTTCCACAAATAAATAAACCACACTAGCTCCTTCCTCTATGATGATGATGACAATATAAATGGATCATGAACCAAAGTAATATACGTACTGATCAATAATAATAATACATTAGTGTAGTATAGTAAAGTTGCTTTGCTTGAAAAGCAAAATGAATAGTGGGGAACTAGGCACCAGAGATAGAGACATGCACAATTGAATAGACAAAATTAGAGAATAAGATAAGGAGACAAAAGCATCTGCATCCATTCGGTTGCCATTTCCCCTTTAGACACTCATTTGTTTCTCTTTTTCGGATATCCAATTATGACCCATCATCTTTTTCTTTTTTCTTCTTTTCACCCTCTAAAATCATAGTTTTGTTTCTTTTACTTTTTTCTCCTTTTTCTGTTTTCACTACAATATTAATTCATGGATCCAATGCTTATTTTAGACCAACTCTCACTCTTTTTTCCCATTAGTTTAACAATGGAAGAAATAAAATAGTTGACACATTAGTGAAAATAATCTTTTAGTTTGTTACTTGTTAGACTACTATGAAATTATTACAAATAACAATAAAAGTTTAGTAGTTTCTCTTTTTCTATTCATGTGTGACGGAATTTGACCTGACGTTGAATTTTTTAAAAAAAATAAAAAAACTAAATCTATAATTTTAAATGTGTCATAAATTGAAACGGGGAAATATAAAATACCCTTTTCGTCTTTTGTGATTGCATTACTATGACTAACCAATGAGAATAAATGAAAAGACTCACATGAAAGTAGTTCCTCTGGCAATTTTGGAATTTCAGACTTGAGAGTGTTGGTGCTATAATTACACCAAGGACAAAAGTCATCACCTAGAGTGTCTGGCCCTCATCAAGCTAAAATCATAAAGATATGCAAAGAAAATTCTATCTTTAAAAGGGAGTAATAATATATACTCTCGTAAAGAAATGGATTTTGAATTTAATTCAACTCAAAAAGTTATTTTACGAGAAAAGTATTATCCAAAATCATATAAGAAGACCCCTTATCTTATTAGTTATTAACCACATATGTGGAATTTCAACGTACTCTAGAAAGAACATTTTACATCATATATATATATTACGTAATAAATTTGTCTTCAAAGGAAATGAAAGTTGAAATTAAACAATAAAGTATCACTTAAGTGTTAATTTGCTCTTTTGAAAATCTTGAAAAGGTGCTTTGCTATATTACAATGTTAATAGCATGCACAGCTGTTTTTTCCATTCTTGTCTCAATCTGCTTAAGTCGTCCTTTCACTTTATTAGTGGGAAAACATCTTAAAATAAGCAGAGACTCTCTTTGTCAAGATTATTTTATCTTTTCTAAATGTTAGATTTATGTCTCTACTTCAAAAAGCTCTACCTTTAAAGCCTCAACTTTTGTCATTACTATTCGTTAATAAGTTTTTAAATTTAATCCAACTAAAATTTGAATTAAACAACTATATATTACTTCCACTTATGTGTGTATTTTGAATCAGACAAAATATTACTAGTACTCCATGTATACAACGAGAATGTAAAACAATTTCTATATTATTAGATCAGTTAATATATAGTTATTGATAACTATTTGTAATAAATAAGATTGTATCCAAAAGTTGTTTGATAATATTATATATTTGGCCTTTTTCTTGTGTTTGCTTATATGACACACATATTAGAAACTATTTTTGCGAGGAAAATTTCAGATAGTTTTAGTTCTTCTGTAAATATTGGCTACCTTGCTATAAACTCATTAGTCAAACATACTATCTTTATTACCAAAAAGAGTTAAAATATATTGATATGTATAGTTCCTTGCACTCTAGTCCTTTATCGATCGGTTGAATTGGTGCAGCGGACGTGATATTTAAAAAATACTTGGGATCTTTTCACCTAATCCTTCTCAGTCGAGCTCGTCGAAAAAAGTTGTTTGCACTTACTAAATTAAGTTGAATCCTATGAAGTAATCAAAATAGCTCTCTCCAGAATCCAGATGGCCACATTTACCTGCAAACCAAAATAAACAAAACCTGCACTCAGAGCACTATACTCCAACACACCACAATCACTTTTCCCTTTGATACTGCAAATTCTTCTTTGTTAGTCAAAAGCAATTCTGGCCTTCTGGGTCCCCAACCACCCCACCACCCCCAACCCAACTCCCCACTATTTCAGTATTTTCACCAGAGAAAAAGACTTTCACTAATTCCCCTCTGCTTTTTTAATCATTATCATCCCATAAACTTCAACTCAAACTTACATCATTAAAATAGTACCAGTAACAAACAAAAACTCAAAAGCTACTTATATACTATTCCATCAAGAACCATTTAAGACATTGTACTAATCCTCAAATGATTATCCAACTGTAAAGCAAAATCCCTCACTCCCCCCTTACAGAAAAATAAACTTAAACAAAAACCTCTTGAACCTAGCAAATTCTCAACTTTCTTCTCCATTTCTTGAAACTTCTCTGCCCCAAGTGAGAAACAATGACTTCAAGACAGCCAATTCCTTCAAATCCAAGACCCATGTCAAGCATAATTTTCCTCAGCATTACAACCTTAGCTTCACTTATAATCTTGTTTGCCATTCTTTATTTTCTTTACTATCTTTGGGACTCTTTGGTGCACCGTTCACGTACTAATCCTTTTGATTCCAATACACCCCTTGTTAAGCTTCACAGGTTTAGTTACAAAGAGCTAAAGTCAGCAACTGAAGGTTTTAGTGATTCCACTTCTATTGGAAAAGGGGGATCTGGAACTGTATTCAGGGGAATTCTTAAAGATGGGAAATTGGTTGCTGTTAAGTTATTGGACTCTGGTTCATTCCAGAGTGAAAGGGAGTTTCAGAATGAGCTTCAGATTCTTGGTGGGATAAAATCTCCTCTTGTAGTTTCTCTTCTTGGTTATTGTGTAGAGAAAGACAAAAGACTTGTAGTGTATGAGTATATGCCTAATAGAAGTTTGCAAGAATCACTTTTTTCTGAGTCAAGTTTGTGTATGAACTGGGCTAGGAGGTTTGATGTCATTCTTGATGTTGCTAGAGCATTGGCATTTTTACACCTTGATTGTGATCCACCAGTGATTCATGGGGATGTGAAGCCTAGCAATGTGCTGCTTGATTCAGAGTACAAGGCTAAGCTTTCTGATTTTGGGTTGTCAAGATTGAAGCTTGATGAGGAATTTGGTGTGGATATGTTCAGTCAAGAATTGGGGAAGAGCCAAGAGTTGTGGAAAAGTCAAGACCTTTCTGGGAATTTAGGGGGAATGACTACAGGCACTGAAACTCCAACACCCATTGGGACACCTATGGAGAGTCAAGATGAGGTAGATTTTGCTATGGCTTTACAAGCTTCTTCTTCTTCCAAGGGTAGTAAACTTTTCCAAAACATTAGACCCTTTGGCTTGAATTCTGTTACCCAAAATTTGAGTTTCTTTAATGAGAATGATGCCACAACTAGGGATGCCAAGGGAAAGGAAGTTTCAGTTGTTGAAAATGGTGTGGCAAGTTATGAAGAGGAGCTTAGCAGTATTGATCATAGGAAAGAGTTGGACTTGGGTGCTACTTTGGGTGGTGGAGATGATAAAGCAAGAAATATCAAACAATGGGGTAAAGATTGGTGGTGGAGACAGGAAGGTAGTGGTGAATTATGTAGCAAAGATTATGTAAAGGAGTGGATTGGAAGTCAGATTTGCCCATCATCTAATCCTGAGTGGGATTTAGAAAAGAAATGCTCACCTCAGAAAACCAATTTGGATATTTCAGCACCTCTGAGTAAATCTGAGGAAGTGCAAGAAACCACATTACAAGAAGACTCAGAAATTCCCAAGAAAGAGTCCGAGAAGGAAATAGCGGAGAAAACGTGTAACAAGAAGCCCAGGAAGATGAAAGAGTGGTGGAAAGAGGAGCACCTTGATGAGCTAAGCAAGAAGAGTAAGAAGGCCAAGAAACTAGAAAGTTACTGTAGAAAGCAGTTCAAGATTCCACATTTTGATATTGGTAAACGCTTTCGATTCAAGAGAAAGAGAAAATTCGGAATGCAGGATCAGAATGGAGATGATCCAGATGCAG
Source organism: Jaltomata sinuosa (assembly GCA_003996215.1). Lineage (NCBI taxonomy): Eukaryota > Viridiplantae > Streptophyta > Magnoliopsida > Solanales > Solanaceae > Jaltomata > Jaltomata sinuosa. The sequence continues at coordinate 38,470 of QJPP01000477.1, read as the reverse complement.
AATTCAGTTTTAGGAAAGGTTGGAAGAGAAAGCATTCGCGTTCAATGGGGAGTGATATGTGGAGTGGTGATCTATTCAGTCGAGAACTGAGCAGCACGACGAGCATGAGAGGTACATTGTGCTATGTTGCACCAGAATATGGAGGGTGTGGCTACTTAATGGAAAAGTCTGATATTTACAGCTTTGGAGTTCTTCTCCTTGTTATAGTCTCCGGCAGAAGGCCTTTACATGTCCTCAATTCGCCAATGAAACTCGAGAAAGCAAATTTGATAAGCTGGTGTAAACAGCTAGCTCATGCTGGAAATGTGTTAGAACTTGTCGATGAGAGACTAAACGATGACTACAACAAAGACCAAGCAACTCTTTGCATTAACTTGGCACTTGCTTGCTTACAGAAAATGCCCGAATTGCGGCCTGACATTAGTGACATTGTTAAGATTTTGAAAGGTGAGATGGAGTTACCATCCCTCCCTTTCGAGTTCTCTCCCTCCCCACCTTCGAGAACGTTCAGCAGATCAAGAAGACGACAGAAGAGTTATGCAGAATAGGCTTCTTTTCAAAATTAGTTCTCCTTTTTGAGAATTTCTTACAAGTGTGTATGTTGAGAATCAGTTGTTTTTTATGTAAATATGATGAATGTTCTTGAAATTTTGTCTTACTGATGATTAATAACTGCAATCAACATTGTTGTAACATAACATACAGACCATTATAACCATTTTTGTTGTATCAGTGGTTCTTCATGAATCTTGCAGCTGAAACTTCAAATTCCTTTAGCAGAAAACATCTCATTTTGGTAAATGGAGGGAAAACAGAAGACATTATTAGCTTCTACTTTGACTTAATCCAAATATGCCTTTTTCATGATGATAGTTTGGTCCACACTTCATAAAATTCTCACCTATTTAAGTCACTTCTTCAATTACTTCCTGTTGGTGTACAATTTTGTTTTGCCTGGACCAGACAGGACCACTATACATAATAAATTCTAAAAGAACTCGATTACCTAACTTCTTAATTCCAAAAATAATTCACAGTAGCTTTTTTTTGTTTTGTTCAAGGACAATATATCCGGTGTAATCGCGTAAGTCGTTGTATGAAGAGGCTGTTTTTGTCTTTTCGATAAACCTTTGGCTCAAAAGAAGTGTAATCAAAATTCAAAGCAGGATTAAAAAAAAATGGAAGCAAAATAGCAAGATACACGGGACAAATGAAAAATTGCGAGGAGTGTGAATGGGGGAAAGACTAGAGATTTTTAAAATTGAACAAATCAAATATATAAATAATCGTGTATTATTAATTGGAGAAACTATTTTTTGTTAGTTAAATAAATTTCTTAGACTTTCTATAGGGTGATGTGAGCAATATTCCCTAGATATATTTTTATTATTGATAGTGAAATTTTAATGTTGACTATTACATGTGTTATCTTCTTATCCTTCGAAAAAGTATGTCAAATGACATCTAATAAGTATATTGTGTATTGGCTTAAATTAAACAATGATTAGGACATTTCAAACAAATCTAATCAATTAGTTAGTTAAAATCTTTTTTAGCAGATTTGTTTTGGTGACATTGGTATGCACATTGCAATTTTTATTGTTTACTCTAAAACTGAATTTGGAATAGTTTGGTAGAAGCAAGAGTTGGTAGATGGACTTTCTAAATTTTGTCTTGGTAAAAGGATTTCTTGAGATTCTATTAGCATTTTTAATTCTTTTATCTCCAACATGTAATTTGATAATTTGCCTTAATTATATTACTTAATCCTTTCTTGATATTCCTTTAGTCTAACTAATCTCATAATAATAGAGAAAGTGGATTTTCAAGTTAGGCAGCCAAGAATTGAGTTATTCATGGGGTGAAACACACTGCTAGTGGATGAGGGTCATTTTCTCATTAAATTAATAGTAGAAGTAGAATTTCAACAGAAAAAGACAAGTCTGTGCTTGAGACTGGTTCAACATAGGGTGGCTATCACATTAATGTTTTATATTCGAAGACAGGCCTGGGATAGTTTGCAATGGATTAGAGATTGCCAAATATTCTCTTGGGTAGTCAAAATAATTCATAATTTCCAATAGTATAACTTTTTGCTTAAATTTTTACAATTACGAATTCTTGTCTTGAACTTTAAACGGAAGACAACAAATAGTTCAAGAGCAAAATTGGTCATTTTTTCCTATTTTAAAGCAATTGTTAGTAAGAAGGATGTTTTTGAGCTACTTAAATAATTGGGGCATTTTAAAGCTAACTGACTAACGTTGGGATACTTTTAAACCAAGAACATAATAACGATGAAGTTAACATATTTAGAATAGTTTGGAGATATTTTTGGTCCTTTTCCCTTTCCCAAAAAAGCACACGTTGTTCTTCACATAGCTCTCTCTTTCGGAGTCGGCTGTATCTGGTCTCAAAGGAGCTATAGGATTCTAGGCCCATTACCCATATAGCTATAGGATTCTAGGCCCATTGGGAGAACCACACAACTGCCCATTTAAGGAGGGTGGCTTTGTATATTTACCCCCATAAGAAAGGTCTTGTAAAAATACCCTTTTTTTAATTCCTGATATATTTTTGGACAAAAATACCCTTTTATAACGTATATACAGCACTGCGTCCAAAACTTTTAATACTTTCTTCTTCGCCAAAGCAGCGACTCTTTCACCTGCGATTTCAACTATGAATTAGAGTTGTGATTTCTTCTCCTTTCAAAGCAGCGATTTCAGCTATGATTTCAACTACAATTTAAGCAATTTCAGCAAGGATTTCAGCTACAATTTAAGCGATTTCAGCGAGGATTTCAGCATCTAACTTGGTTGCTTTCAGAAGGTAAAAATCGCAGAAAATTTGTTTTAAACATATGGTGAAGCTTAAATTGTCGATGAGTTATTTTTGTATGTTTATTTTCTGGAGAATTCGAGTTGATCAATTTCTGGAGAATTCGAGTTGATCAATTTCTGGAGAATTAGAGTTGATTACGTGTAAGGTGAATTGAGTATGTGATTTGTAGTACTGCCTCATGGGCAAGAGTTGGTTTGTATTTAAACTCCTGCCCCATAGGCAAATACTTCTTCTTTTTTTATTGTGCATGCCTCATGTGCAAAAATTTAGTTTGTAACTCCTGCCCCAGGGGCAACAAGTTATTCTTTGTTTGTTGTGCATGTGTTATTAAAAGATATAAAGCTCCTGCCTTATGGGCAAGAGTTAGTTTGTTTTTAAACTCCTGCACCATGGACAAAATAATTATTCTTTCTTTGTGTGCTTATGTTGTAAAAATATACACAGGTTTTACTGCCTCATAGGCAAGGGTTGGTTTGTATTTAAACTCCCGCCCCATAGGCAAATACTTCTTCTTTTTTTGTTGTGCCTGCCTCATGTGCAAAAATTTAGTTTGTAACTCCTACCCCAAGCCCCAGGGGCAACAAGTTATTCTTTGTTTGTTGTGCATATGTTATTAAAAGATATAAAGCTCCTGCCTCATGGGCAAGAGTTAGTTTCTTTTTAAACTCCTGCACCATGGACAAAATAATTATTCTTTGTTTGTGTGCTTATGTTGTAAAAATATACACAGCTCTTACCTAAGGGATGCAAAAATTTGATCAGAATTTTTTGTTGACAACCCAATAACAAGTTCAAAAATATCGAGTGTGAACTCGACATAATTTCGTTGTACAGAAAAGACCATCACATTCTTCTTATTGCAGCTTACTTCAGACAAAAGCATGCAATGTAAAAGCATTCCTGATGGATTAAGATCACCTAGTTGCATGAATTTGCCGACAACTCCTTCTCTTAGTAATGCAAGTTGATCATCATTCAAAAAGTTGGTTATAGTTTTGCGAAAACTTGAATCACCCTTCCAAACAGGTTCTATTTTGAACCAATTTTCAAAAGCAATAATATGTTTGCAATGGTTTACCCTGCTAGACATGATTTAGGAAATCTGCATAAACACAAAGATAAATCAAAATCGAAACACACAAAAAGTGAGAAAAACTTTAGAATTATACTACATACATATCAGTAACTGAAAAATCAAAACACCCAACAAGTGCCAAAAAATAAAAAATTGTACTAACTTCATACAAATCAAAGACCTAAAATTCATTTTCAAATGAAAAATTGAAAAATTACCTGATGTCAGGAAGTAAATAGTGAAGCAGAATATCCGAAAAGTGTAATTTAGGATGAGATTTTTCTCCTTAACCCAATAATTTTACGCTTAAGAGAGGCGGAAACTTCGATTAAAATGGCTAGAACTAACTGGGCGAAAACTTCGATTAGAATGGAAACTTTGATTTTGAGTGGATCCGTAGTACTCCCTTTCTTTTAAAAAATGAATTTACTCAAATGCCCTTATCTCTTTAGACCACAATTTATGCCCCTTGGGCAATAGTTGATGCTAAAATATTATTTTCTTTATTTAATATATGATCCTACAACTCGTTTAAAAGAATAAGTTATGCCACATGGACAGGAATTAATGCTATCAGAATGTATCTTTATTAAATCGATGCTCTATAAATATTACCTAAGAGGCAAGACGTAGCTCAAGGACTTTTTAATAAAAAGTTAGGCCTCGTGGGTAGTTTTACCGAAATTACTTTTCAAAACTGTCCCAAACGTTATAGTTTCGATACGATTTGATTAACTGTGGGTTTTTTAAAAACATCCAAGGACTATCACAATTGATAAAATTTGATAGAATTAAATATACGACCAAATACTACAATAACATAAGTTTAACAAAAGAATATACTCATTATGTTTATCATAATCACGTGATGCACCACTCTGATTACAATGGGGCACATGAAAAAATTTATTGGATTTAAATTGAAAGTAATAATTGATATTGTTGAACAATTTAATTTGTGTAATATATTAGATTAAATTTAGAATCTATAACTCATGTGCTAGATGTAAGACTAAGCTCATCGAAGTCCAAACAAGAAATTACGCCTCATGGGCAAGAAGTAAAACTACCAGATTATGTCTTATTTAATATATACTCTACAATTCTTGCCTTCAAGGCAAGAGTAGCCAAAGGACTTTTAAGAGAACAAGCTAGGCCTCATGGGCAAGAACTAAAACTACCAGATTGTGTCTTATTTAATATATACTCTACAATTCTTGCCTTCAAGGCAAGAGTAGCCAAAGGACTTTTAAGAGAACAAGCTAGGCCATATGGGCAAGCTTTAAAGATACAAGATTATATCTTATTTAATATATACTCTACAATTCTTGCCTTCAAAGCAAGCTTAGCCAAAAAACTTTTTAAGAGAACAAGCAAGCTATATCCCATGGGCAAGAGTTGATACTTTCAGATTGTGTTTTTACCTATAAGATGCTCTACAAATATTGCCTTCAAGGCAAGCTTAGCCAAAAAACTTTTTAAGAGAACAAGCTATGTCCCATGGGCAAGAGTTGATGCTATCATGATTGTGTTTTTACCTATAAGATGCTCTACAAATCTTGCCTTCAAGGCAAGTTTAGCCAAAAAATATTTTAAGAGAACAAGCTATGCCCCATGGGCAAGAGTTGATGCTACCATGATTGTGTTTTTACCTATAAGATACTCTACAACTCTTGCCTTCAAGGCAAGCTTAGCCAAAGGACTTTTTAAGAGAACAAGCTAGGCCCCATGGACAAGAGCTGACACTACCAGATTGTGTTTTTATTTATCAGATGCTCTACAACACTTGCCTTTAAGGCAAGACTGATCGATGTTGAAATTCGTCTTAAAAAAGTAATAAATAATCAAAAAAGCTTTAGAAAAAGAAACAATTGGAAAAAGCAAAAGAATGTTTATGTCCAAAGGCACTTAAACTTTAACTTTGAGGACTCCAAGTAAAATAAATACACTTCAAAATCACACAATTATCCACATTAGTTTAAACAAGATAACTGTAAATTCTGTTATGACTTTCCGACATCTTCATTGATGCAAAATTCATCATTTCCAGTATTATACATGCAATCAGAAATATCTAACCCACAATTGAGAAATGCATGCAACTCACACAATGTGATCGCATGATAATTTGGCAAATAACAGTTTAAAAGTCGATTTGGCATGGTAGATACAACACCAAAATCACCCGCCAAACAGCTAACCCAGTTACTAACTGAAACGCCTCAGAATTAAAGGTGCATTCATGATTAAAAACCCTAAATCTAATTAACCTATCATCATCGCAAGAAATTTGCGAGAGCAGTAAGTAATGCAGCAAATTCCAACTAATATTTATGTCATCAAGTTTCATGAAGTTACCAAATACTCCACGGTTCAGTATCGTCATCTGTGATTCGGTCAAGAATGACCTAATAACAGTTTTATAGTTTGGATCTCCACCCCAAGCACCTTTTGCAGCAAACCAATGTTCAAACTCAAAAAGTTGGTGTCCTTTCTGCAGAAAATAAGCCACTTAATACATCAAAAAAATATAACCTTTTATAAAAAAAAAGAAGACATGACTTGTGTCTTCATTTAATAGATACTCTATATGAAGGATAAACTTAGTCAAAGGACTTTTAAGAGAATAAGTTACGCTCCATGGCCAAGTGTTGATGCTACCAGATTTGTGTTTACCTATAAGATGCTCTACAAATGTTGCCTTCAAGGCAAGCTTAGCCAAAAAGACTTTTTAAGAGAACAAGCTATGCCCCATGGGCAAGAGTTGATGCTTCAAGATTGTGTTTTTACCTATAACAAACTCTACAACTCTTGCCTTCAAGGCAACAGTAGCCAAAGGACTTTTAAGAGAATAAGCTAGGCCCCATGGGCAAGAGTTGATACTTTCAGATTGTGTTTTTACCTATAAGATGCTCTACAAATATTGCCTTCAAGGCAAGCTTAGCCAAAAAACTTTTTAAGAGAACAAGTTATGCCCCATGGGCAAAAGTTGATACTTCCAGATTGTGTTTTTACCTATAAGATACTCTACAACTCTTGCCTTCAAGTCAATCTTAGCCAAAGGACTTAATAGAACAAGCTATGCCCCATGGGCAAGAGTTGATGCTACCATGATTGTGTTTTTATATATAAGATGCTCTACAACTCTTGTCTTCAAGGCAAGCTTAGCCAAAGGACTTTTTAAGAGAACAAGCTATGCCCCATGGGCAAGAGTTGATGCTACCATGATTATGTTTTTACCTATAACATACTCTACAACTTTTGCCTTCAAGGCAAGATTAGCCAAAGGACTTTTAAGAGAACAAGCTAGGCCCCATGGGCAAGAGTTGATACTTTCAGATTGTTTTTTTACCTATAAGATGCTCTACAAATCTTGCCTTCAAGGCAAGCGTAGCCAAAAAGAATTTTTAAGAGAACAAGTTAGACACGACCTCTATTCTATTCCCTTGCCAGATAAGGCAACAATTGACACTAGAATATTTGTGTTTTATTTAATAGATAAGCCATAACAGTTGCCTCAAAGGCAAGAGTTAGACCTAGAGAAACAAGACAACACAACAAATAAAATAACATAAAAAATTAATGGCAGGAACAATGGAATACGAACACTTACAGTTAAACTCACAATCTTTTTTCTTCGTTCCATTGATAGGATGAGGAGATGAACTGAACAGATTGGACTATAGAGAAATTTGGTAGGCAGAGAGAAGAGAGGCCAGAGACACCTGGAGAAACGGAGAGAAATCACATAAAAGAGAACGACGGAGCGAGAAGAAAACAGAGGCGAAGAAGAAGAAAACAGAGGAGAAGAAGAAGAAGAAAAACGACTGAAACAGAGGCGAAGAAGAAAAAGAAGAAAAGCGACTGAAACAGACGCGTGTGAAGAATAGACAGTGAAGGGCAAAACGGTACTTTCAAGTACACCTAAAGGTGAAAGAGGGTATTCCTTGAATACTTTTCTCATGGGGGGCAAATATTGAAGACCACTCCCTTAAAGGTCCACCCATGTAATTTCCTGATATATATATGGGCCTTGACTAGAATCACCTGTATCAGCTAGTATATTTTCGTTGGTCGTTCATGAATAACTGTTTAATGATTCTCTTTCTATTCTATTACTTTGATAACTTACAACAATTAAAATATTTTTGAGCAAATTGAAAATCATTCAAGAAAATGTTAAATTACGATTTAAAATCTTGTAACTTATTGTAAACGTTAGACATAATCTAATGTTAAATCTAAAAGATTGAGCAAAATATATGAACATTTGATCTGAGTCTAACCATTGTCCATAAGGATACTTTTTAAAAAATTATATTTGCACGGCATTTAAAAGTAAATATAATATATAAACGAGACCCTAAAAAAGAAATATTTGCATAAAAAGGAGATCTTTATTATCATGCACTCTCTGGGTAGTTGGGGAAAGCATTTCCCAAATAAGAAAAAGAAAATTAAGAAAGGAAATCTTTATTATCTTCTTCTTTTCCCTTTTGTTTTTCTGTCCTCAGATTTCTTCTTCTTAATTAATTTGGCCATTGTAATGGTAAAGTTCAGGGCATAATTCTAAAGAAATGATTTTAAGAGAAAACTAGCAAGAACAAAATTCCCTTGAGATTGAAAGAACAATAATGAATGAAGAATGACATAAGCAAAAATTCAAAATTACAGATACACACTTGACACTTACAGTCGCGGTAGTTTCAGAATTCAATCGAGTTAACAAAAAGGGAACTAAACTTGCTAGATCCAAACTGAACCGCATAATGTCAATCCAAAAAAAGCAAGTAGTGACCCAAAACCACGCGCCGCCACCGGAGCAGCAGACTTTTCGGAGGAACGTTTGGGGGCAATGGCTGACATTGGAGGAGACGGAAGAGGATGAACGACCACCGAAACCTTCATGCCGTTAAGGCAACCGCCGGTGCCACAAATGAAGTAATACCTCTGGGTTTCGTTCAGCATAATGAAGTCCTTTCCGCTGGTCCAATTCCCCAATGCACCTTCTATTGTGCAGTTATCGTATCCAGTCTGATTCACTAAGAACACATTGTACTGCGTCTTCTGGTACCTAAACGCTGTGATATAAATAGTTAGAGAAATACTACTAATAAAGAGCGGAATATGTACAGTACTTGTAACTTGTTTGCAATGTGATACGTACAGATATAGTCACCAGCATAGAAGGTTTGGTTATTAGCCCAAAGGGTATAGTTGATGCCGGGGTTCCAGCCTTTGTTAGCTCCGACAATGTGGTCGGTGGCGTTGACGGTGGTGGTGGCGACGGCAGCGAGGAGGAGGAAGAAGAGAACAGAGAGATCCATGTTGATAGGCTCAAGTGATAGAGGCTCTGAGCTGGACGTGATTGGTTGAAGAAGCAAAGCCAGCTGAGAAAGTACTACTTTTTAACTGTACTTGGCCCAACGCCACTATTATATATGGATCCAAAGCAAATTAGATGACCGTTATCTATAATATCCACTCTCTCTTATTTTTATGGGAATAGATAATAATTGTTCAACTTGTTCTATAAAGTTATGAAGTACATATTTGATTTTCTTTTCAAAATTAGTGCTATTAAAAATATTATCATGTAGAATATAGTAAAAATGTAATGCCATTTGAATCATGTAAGTGGGAGGGACATTATCACATTCAATGAGTATGGTGGGACAAAATCACTTTCAATCACGTTGCAAGTTGCAGGGGATAGATAATAATATACTTACTTTCAACAAGCTCAGTTATTTCACCCCATGTCTTTTATCTACACCAATTTGACCTCTTTTCATGGATTATACAGACCCACGAACCAAAGACGTGGTCCCGGTGCTGGCATCGGTTACCGAAACCAGATCAAGTAAAGAATGAGCACGAAAATGTCACTGATATGAGGGGCAAGGATGTAGTCTCGGATGTTGATGAACGATGAAGGGCAACGCAATGCCAAGGTTGACAATGTAATAGATTTTTGCAATGCAAAGATAGTCTTGGAACACTTGCCATTTGGCAGACCCCATGTAATTAGTTCTGCATGTCCTCCAAACACACTCAGGGCAGCTATATGAACCATCTAGAGAATAGTTTGGCAAATTGGTCTTGTAATCAATTCTCTTTAGAAGCAACCAAGACCGTCCCCAACCTGGTCCCAGCATGACAAATCTATGTATCCTGCATCCGGGAAAGGTTTATGTGTAACTTCTAAAGGTATCCTTCAGGCTCGGATGAGCTACAATACTTTAACCATCATTTTATTACCTTCTATGATTTTCACTTCTGAACACCTTGTGTCTCCCATTTTTCACCAGTTTCCCCCTTTTAATATGTTCAGAATTTGACACATCTCCTTGTCCTCTTGGACCATTTGGCTGAAAGAACTTTCGGAGACTTGGGTCATCGATTCCGTTGGATTTCATCTCTGCATATAACTCTCTCGCCTTGGAAAATAACCTGCACTTAAGAAGTCCTTCCACCAAAAGAGAATAATGTGCAGACTCTGGCACTACCTCATGCTGCTTCATCTCCACCCACATCTTCAATGCATTTTCAGGCTGCTTCAACTTCATAAAACTATCAAGAATTAACAGAAAGGTCTCCCTGTTTGGACCAACTCCAGCTTTTCTCATAGTGTTCAGAACTTCAACAGTTCCTTCTATAGTAGCACTTGCAAGAAATGCATGGTACGTTTCAATAGTTGGACTAATATTGTCTTCTTCCATCAAAGCTAATATACTTCTCGCCTCACCCAACTTAGATGACTCGCATAGAGGACATATCATTAAGTTGTATGTACTAGAATCAGGACGCAGGCCCATATGTTTCACTTTGTCAGTAATCTTAAGAGCTTCCTTCACGCAATTCTCACAAGTCAGTACATATATCAAAGCATTATACACCTCCAGGCCTGGAACCCAACCCCGTTTCTGCATTTCATCATAAAGTCTCAGTGAATCGAACAAATTTCTAACCTTGGAGAAGCAGGAAATCATGTGGGCATATGAAGTACCATTTGGTTCAATACAACACTTGGACATTTCTCGCCATATTCTTTTGGCTTCAAAAATATCAACCACTATATTGCACCATCCATTGAGAATAATATTAAAGCCATCAATTTCCAAGGGGAATAGCTTCTTATTGATAAGCATGAATTCTTCAGCTTCTTCAATAAAACCATGTTTACAGAGAATATTCAAGAATGTCAGTAATGTTCTCTGATCAGGAGACATACTGAATTTCTCCAAAATCTGGAATGTTTGTATAGCTTTACCAGCATTATTGGCAGCAGCATATCTGTTGGAATATCATGAATTACAATGTCAAACAACATCTCAAGCAATTTATCATCTTAGTCAAACTATAGCAGAGCATATTCCTAGTAGTCTTTTGGGAATATCGCTATATGATAGTAACTTAACTCTGGAAAACAGGATTGACTAGACCAACTAAAACTATGAAACAGCAATCATAGAGTAATATTTTTCGGTGAGACTACTGATATCTACCAAATGATGCTTATTCAATGGCATGGTTAATAATGGCTTCTCAGCAATTATGTAGATGAACACTCGAAAATTATAAAAGATCATGTTACAATTGTTACTCTGCAAGAAAATGAATTAGTTCAAATTTCAATCAACGGTATGCGTCAAAAGCATGGAAAGGAGAAAAAAAAAATTAGTTTTTTACCTATCAATCATGATGAGGACCGCTTCTTGAATATTTGCTGACATCTGAAGAAGATCTCGGATTAAAGACCAAGCAGTACTGAACTTACCATGGTTGCCTAGAATCCATATCATCAAACACCACGCATTTTCGCTAAGGCATTTGCATTTCTCACTCCATTTGAATAGCAAATAAGCTAACTTCCACTTGTCTCTCAACTCCCAAATCACCAAGAAGACCAAGTCTTGGTTCGGTTCAACCCCGCATTCATCAAGATTCGACATGGCTTCATCTCCAGAACCGAAATCACTGGCCTTTTCTACAATGCCAACAAATTCGCGAACATCAATATGAGACTTTTCACGTAATGTATCTACACACTTGTCGAAATTGATGATTTGGTAGCTAGTGGAATTGCCGGAGCTAACGAAAGGGAGCTTAGGCGGTCTAGTAGAACAGTGTCTGACAGATGGTTGACGAAATGCCCCAATGAAATTGCGCCTTAATTCTGGCTGTGCGGATAACAATGAAGGATGCTGATAGCTGATTATATGCTTAAAAAAAGAGACGGGACGAGCACTGTAGAGCTTTCGTGCTAGAGAGAGCAACCGCATTATTTTTCTCAGTTTACAGGGGAGAAATCTCCATGTTCCTTCTGCTGTTTTCAACTGTTATCGCAGTAGTGGCGCAAACAAGCCTCCGTTAGCTCCACTCTACTGGACTTTACAATTGGATGCCATTGTTCTCAGCCCAAAACCAATTTAAGCAGGCCCATGGATTAAAAGGTGAAAATGTTAGGGTCCACTTTAATTCAGGCAGCATTTTTTTTCTTGCGAAAATTACATGGATGAGTACTTTTTAATAAATAATTACGATTTATAGCAACACTTTTTATTTATTATCATTCATAGTAATACTATGATAAATCTACATTATATATTAAAAGTGAATTATGCATGCAATATAGATGTATTATAAGTGTTTTAAAGTGTATTATGCTTGTTTGGTAAGAAATTGACACAGTGTATTAAAGTGTGTGATAAATGTATTATCCATGAATAAAACTTGTATTATATGTGTTTTATAAATTGTTCTCTGCAATATGTATTAAACCTGTATTATAAGTGTCAAATGAAAAAAAATGTTACTGCTATAAATGGTAAATATTTTCTTAAAATAGCATATCTATGTAAGTTTTCCTTTTTTTCTTTTAAGATGGTGGTGTTCTAGAACTTCTAGTCAACATGTGTGTAGCTCGACTATCTTAATGGGTACCTGATATCTCCTATCAATAAGTATCAAATAGCTCAACTAGCTTCTCACACTTTATTGATCGGCATAATACATAATCATGCCTTTTAACTTGGCTTCAGTTGTCATCTATACCCTCCAATTTTGGATGTGCACAAGTAAATATTTAAACTTGTATGAAGTTGAACAAGTAGACACACGCATCCTATGTGACATCTACATGACAATCTCATGCGAATTGTGCGTAGATATCACATATAGGACATGTGCGTCTACTTGTTCAACTTTATGCAAGTTTAAGTATCTACTTGTGCACACCCAAAGTTAGAGGGTATAAAAATGCAAAATGAGACCAAGTTAAACGACACATTTTTATTATGCCTTATTGATCACTAATAAGTCATACTCTTATATATATAAGTTTTTCATTTCCAAAATTCAAACTTGAAACCTATCCTCGAGAGTTCACTTGAGATCAATTCTTATCAAACTGAGCTTTTATCATTCTAGGTATTTTAATTTTGACTAAATACAACATTTGAAAATTGAGAAGATCTCCAAAACTTATTATTTTAAATTAAAAGCGTGAATAAGATGTCAAAAATGCCTTTTAGATTTTGTAATCTTAAACGTGTCATATCATTTTTATCTAAGGTCCCTCCACACCTTCTTATCTAAGGTCATGTCCTCGGTAAGCTGTAACTGCACCAAATCCTGCCTAATCACCTTTCTCCAATATTTCTTCGGTCTACCTCGACCTCTCTTTAAACCATTCATAGTCAGCCTCTCACACCGCCGCACAGGGGCCTCCTCGCATCTCCTCATTACATGCCCGAACCATCTCAGCCTCACCTCTCCCATCTTGTCTACTGCACTCCTATAAAATAAAAGATGTTTTTTACTGCCTTGCTCCTAATTAAATTTTACTGTACATTTAATGTGATCTTTTCTGATTAATGATTTTTGGTTATGTAAACAAGGGTAAATTCAGAAGAATATGATCAATTTAATTTTGAAAGCCTAAATGATCGCTTATTTAGGAACAAAATAAAAGGGCAAAATGATCACTTATTTAGGAACGAAAGAAGTAGTAACTACTTTTACTTCAAACCTTACTTTCATTTCAAAGGAAAGTTTGTAACAACTAAAATTTGTTGCTTCCTAAATCAACACACCTATTTTTTTCATAAATTTTTTAAAAAACATACTGTGTTCAAAATTCACAATGTCTCCTTTTCATAAAATTACATGTACCACACGGATTCAAGGCGCGTGAGATACTCCCTCCGTCCCTAAATAAGAGATCATTTTAGGTTGAGCACACCCCTTAAGAAATTGTTCACTCCTAAAAAATAAAAGGTGTTTTTACTACCTTGCTCCTAATTAAATTTTACTGTACATTTAATGTGATATTTTCTGATTAATGATTTTTGGTTACATAAACAAGGGCAAATTTAAAAGAATATGATCAATTTATTCTTGAAAGCCTAAATGATCACTTATTTAGGAATAAAAAAAAAACACTTATTTAAGAAAAACGAGGAGGAAGTAACTGATATGTTGCTAATTTTTCTGTATTAGGAGTTAGAAGATGTTTATGTACCCCGAATCCCCAATTAGTATTGCACATATTTACTTGTTTTTTTGTAAATACATTTGACGTTAATAAAGAGAGGCAAAAAAAAATAAAAAAAATGAAGCGTTGCACCATGAGCAAGTCAACACGTGCAGCAAGATGAAGCCCAACCGCCTGCTCGGACTCAAAAATGAATTAATTTTTGTTGGACAAAATACTCGATAGGGTTTTAAGGGTTTTACTAAGCAAAAATAGAGAGAAAGGGAAAAGGGCAAAAATGGAGAAGAATATGGGAAGTGAGACGAAGAAGATGAATGGAGGAGGAGGTTTTAGGGCCAAATTGGAGCATGTCTTATATAGCGGCGAAAAGAAGCACGTCTTAGGTGGCATCGCCGTCATCGGCGTCCTCTTCGGTGTTCCTTGGTACTTCATGACCCGAGGTTCGTCATTCTTCTTCCTTCTCCTTATATTACATCAGTTTATCTAATACTTCCCTTATTTAATATAAAGTTGCAATTTTTCTGCTATCCACATTTGAATCTGAGTCCCTTTTATTCATTACCCTGCTACTGATGTAAGAGATTCAACTTACAGTTGTTGTCCAGGATCCATATTCTCTTGTAACCTTAGTGTTTGGGCCGGCTTGCACATGCCTTGACTAGTTCCACGGGGTACTTACTTACTACCTCCTACCACATAATAGCACTGGTAATTCTGTCTATAAAGGTTTGGATTGATGGAAATGAATCATCTAGTAGGGATTTGAATCTAAGACCTCATGGTTCTCTACCTACTTCATTGACTACTAGGCTACATCCTTGGGTTACCCAGAATCCATATCATCCAAGATTGTGTAGTTTCGTGAAGCCATTGGCATTTTCCACCTTACTCGAATAGCAAATAAGCCTACTTCCACTTGTATCTCACCCTCAAATCAATCACCAAAAGTCTTGTATTGGCTTAACGCCATATTCATCAAGAAACAATATGGCTTCATCTCAAACTCATTGGGTTGATCCATGAATCCTTAATATCCAATTGTTCCATTCAGGCTACTTCTCTGTAGGAAGTTGAATTTTGTGCCGTCCAAATTACTTCCCTTGAATCTGATT
This sequence comes from Jaltomata sinuosa, assembly GCA_003996215.1. Lineage (NCBI taxonomy): Eukaryota > Viridiplantae > Streptophyta > Magnoliopsida > Solanales > Solanaceae > Jaltomata > Jaltomata sinuosa. Next base: position 22,941 of record QJPP01000477.1, on the reverse strand, counting down.
CCCTTCTATCCCTAACCCTGCTGCTGATCTGAGACTGCTAAAATATGAAAAGCAATTAAGTGGATTGTTCCATAACAAGCATCAAACAAAGTTCATATATTTACTCTAGTGTAGTTTATAATGCAAAAATGCCTCTAAAGATAGAGAGATTATCAGTTATTGTGAGATTAGGTAATCTCTGATTTAGCGACAATGTCACCCATTTTCTCCTCTGCTGTGTACCCTCTTCCTGCTCCAAATTCAACAACTGCAGGAACATCATCGTCATCCCCAGATGCTTCTGACTTAACTGGCCCTGATACATCATCATCCCCACAACTTTTCAGAACCCCAAATTCTTCTAGATTCCCTAGAATTGAGGCTTGCTGCATTACATGTTTCTCTTGAAATGGTAAACCCCTGCACAAAAAAACAAAGCGGAGTTGGAAAAATGAGATAAGAGTGTATTAAGTGGAACATAAAATGCACATAACACATACGAAAGAGTACTATAATAGAACACCGGTCCACTTGTCGATTAGTCCAAATGTCACAAGCTTGTGGAATCTTGAAAGAATCACGAATGCCATTACATATGGAAGCATGAATAGACTTGATTTTATTGATCAATTGGGAGAATTCAAAAAGGGTCATCGCGTGAACAGCGTTCCTCTTCATCTCTGAGCTAAACTTCTGTTCCCCTTCCCCATCTTTTTCTTCTTTGCCGGCATTAATACCCTCTTGGTAAAAAGGCTGAAGCGATAAAGATTGAGCTTGTTTGAAAAATGGACATCGCTTAAGGTGACTCTGCAAATTCTCTTCCAGCACGGAGCTATTATAAAACGGAAAATAACAAAAGTTAAATTAAAAAGAGTGAAGGGTGAGTAACACTATCATCAGTTGTGCGAGTTCTGTATGTATTATTATTGTTTCTCACAATGCTGGTCTCTTCACTTTACGGGTAAACGGAATAAAATTGGCGATAATTTCCACATGTCTTGCTTGTTTGTTGCAATAAGGCAAATAATGATGGTACTGTTTGATGTTTCTATGTGCCAAAGCTGTTAGAAAGAGCAAAAAAATGTTGGTTTTGAGCTATATCTGTTGCGTATTTTGTTGCTTCACTTCAAACAGATGTTACTTTAAGTGTGCTCCATAAGAAGATAAGAACATAGGAATTTTTCTCCCTCTTGTTTTGGTGGTGGCCTGGTGTGTTAGGGAGGAGATTTGGGGTTGTTCTTTGATTTCCTTAATCCTCATGGATAGAATGTCAGGAGAAACAGGTATGTGTAAATGCAAATATAAGGGGAACGCGTTCTTTTTTTTTTTTTGATAACTGAGAAATCCTAGAGGCCTGCTCGCTCACCATTTGAAATTCCGCGGTTAATGTACGCACTGCCCTCTATCCTTCTCCACTTGACAAGTCTGGACTGTTATTCAGTCTAAATAAGGCTGAAATGTGAGGAACCCACTCCATTTTACTTAATCGAGTGTAAAGGGCAGAGATGATATGTATATTGTAAGAGAATTTATGAGAAACTGATGCCATATGCCCATGCACATAAAATTTCACTCCGTAGTGGTTCTAAAAAACTCCATCTCATGAAAAAGATTGTTGGTATAGTTGCAGGACCCTCATCCCAGCTAAATAATTATGTAGAGGTTCGTAGTTGTAACGTTGTGATTCATTTAGGCTTCATAAAAAAAAATGTGTTTCATTTAGTGATTTTAAGGTATAGAGACCATAATTTTCCTTTTAGATTTCGTCAGCTCCCTCACTATGGTTTAGAGACCACACTTTTGCTTTCTGGTTAACTCCCTGACTTAGAAAAGGAGTTTTCTGTTCTCAGGAGTTAACCATGACTCTCTTATTACATCCACTTGATGCCTTTCTAATATAACATCTTACCTCATCAAGAATTTTTTTTACCTGATACGACAGACTATTATCCGATTTTGTCTGTCTATGGTTTTTATTGTTATGGGATATGCTTAGGTCAAATATATTGAAACTTGAAAGCACCTAGCTTAGACATTAATTGACAACTAAAAGTACTAAAGATATAAAAGGAATCGAATGTGCAATGTACAAGCTATATATGAATCCTTACAGTTGCTATAAGCATAATTCTATCCAAAATGGTTATCCAATCACATTTGCCTATGATTATGCTAGGTGGCAATTTACTTCATCTATTCTTATGGAGTCCATTAATGCGATTTCAAATGGTCTATTCGGCTTCTGGAACCAACTTTTATGCAATATTGTACGTCTTATGGAGGTGTTCTTTTCATTACTTGGAGTGGTATTGTGAATTTCTTTTTTGTTTTTCTGGATGCGAGTATCCAAATACAAAGAAATAATAAGTTGGTGAGCAATGCCCTAACGTGTTGACTGTTGATCCTAATAAGAGTTCTTTTGTTACTCGCTTGCTGTATGACCCTTTTCGAAGCTTTCTTACCCTTTCCCCTTTCCCCTTTCCTCCTTTTGCGTTTCTTTTGAATACTTGTTCTGTAGAGAAAGTAAGATCATACCTCATTAGGAGCGGAGCTATACACGATTTGTTGCGTCCATTTGTTTGTTGTACTCTGCTTAACCTTTGTATCTGCTGCGGGAGCATTATTGTCATAAAATACATTCGTGCTCCTTCAACTCCACTTCATCTGTGGATATCAGGAAGGGTGGAAAGCTGATGAATCTTTTTCTTTTTCCCCTTTTTCCTTGGAAGGCTCCAAGCAACAATCTCACCAAGATTACGTGGAGAAAGCTGATAAGGCGCGGAGTGCGAGGCTCTCTGCTGGTTCATCCCCCAACTAAACAATGAAAAGAGTTGCTTCAACCGGTTTCCGGTGCCAGTTCCTTCAGGCTTTTGAGTTAGGTGCATGGTGTTCCCACAGGACTTATATAAATGCCTCTTTTTGGACAAAACTTGTGTAATATGAACTATATGTTGCATACAAAACCAATCATAACAGGAAAACATAGTTTGTGTTTTTCTTTTATCTTCAAGTATATTGGGGGTTGAACATGATGAAAAGTTAATTCTATTTTTCTTGGAAATCTGTCATGCTCATATGTAGAATATAGCCTTTCTTGTCACGATCAATACTCTGATTAAACACATCTACGATAATATACAGAATGCATATTATGTTTATGAGGTTTAAAACAGGTGGGTACAAATTTATGTTTTGTGTGAAAGGGTGTAAAATTCAATTTATTAAGATATATACTGATTATTAGTATTTTTTTCCCCTTGTAAATTCTGATTATTTGCCATCAACATCTTGTGCATTTGCTGCAAGTATAAATTTACATTTGTCGACGTAGGTATCATCAGGGTAGTTGCTGCTACAAAGTTGTGCAAAATATAATAAGAAATTTAATCTTTTATTTATCAATGTGATACATAACATCATCACAGTTAATAAGGAACAAACAAGGAAGGGAGGGAATCCCAAATATATACAAAAGAAGTCCCTCTACTTCCTCTTGAATATGTACAGTAACCTCTAACCATCTTTGATTTCAAGGAGATGGGTGGGTTTTCGAGTAATAAGTAATTAATTAATGATCAGATGTAAGGATTAACGTGAGAAGTATAATCACGAATGCCAGCACCTTCCCATCCCATCCATTCTTCCCATAGATCCCAATCTGGTTCATACATTCCTCTCATTGAATCATCATTACTATCATCATACTCCTCAATCATCTCCAACTCTGCTCTTGTTTCACCTCTCAAGTTACTCATCACAACCTGCACCACAAACACATACATCAGGAAAAAGAAAATAGGACAGATTTTTTTATGATAAATGAAAGCAAACTACGCCCCAATCCCAAACAAGTCAAGTCAAGAGGTTAGAGACCATCTTTGCAAGTTGATTACACACTATACATGAGGTAATTGACAGCTTTCAACTTTAGTGAAAGAGACATTACTACGTTTGTTAATTTTATTGGTCAGAAAGACCATCAAGTGTAAGTCATTATGATACCAACTTAAGCCTTTTGTCTGTGGGCAAAGGCCAAAGAGTCAATAGTAAAGCCTTTGGTTTATGCAAAAAGTCATATTCAATTCAAGTCAAGGGTCCACCAATTTGATTTATTATCAAGAAAAGCTTTCCTACCTACTACACTAATTAAATACACAACTAATACGAGTATCAAGTTATCTTATATTCTTATCTTCTATGCTTTCTAAACGGAATCAAACACTTTAATTAGAAATTACTAATTAAATACACGCTTTAATTAGAAATCTATAGCTACACAAAAATTAAATGAATCAAGACAAAGATGTAAACAATATGCACAAAAACTTACATCGTATGCTTCATTGATTTGGTGAAATTGGACACCACAATTGTTTCCTCTGCATACGTCCGGGTGATACTGTAAATCCAATTAAACACCTCATGTTAATTACTTAATCTAACATTTATTATAGGCACATAAAAATTACCAAAATAGACAATAACCGGAATAAACTGCAATTTTTTGCCTTTCGAATTTCTGGGTTTAAACCAGAAACCCAGTTTAGGGGGTTTAAATATATAAAGCGTAGCTTGAACGCCATTAAACACAATTATAAAAGCATATATAGATTAAAAATCAAACCTGAAGAGCAAGCTTTCTAAAGGCCTTTCTGACTTCGGATTCAGAGGCACCGGGTTGGATCCTCAAGGTTTTGTACGGATCAGCCACAGCAGATGATGAATAAACACATGAAACCCTAAATCCATTTTTGTTGTTTTTGGTCTTCTTCTTCGCTGAGTTCCTCAATCGAAACAGAGATGCAGATGCTGCTCCACAACCCCCAATACTTCCCACCATTCCCATTGCAGTAGCCATTCTAGACTGATTTCAATGACAAAACACACAAAATCTATCGACCTTTAAATAGATTATTACACACAAATATCCAATTAATTCAACAATTTCAGAAACCAAAATGGGAGAATGAGACTGTTTTAATGGCGAATAAATGTTAAAAAGAGTAGACAAGTTGTTAAAAAGGGAATTATATTAATGGAATGGGTGTAAGAAAGAAGAAGGATATATATAAGAACAAAAATATGGTAATTAATTTGTTTTTCCTTTTTTGAGGTGATAATAATGGTGGATAATGAGGGTGACGTGTCGGTCTCTTTTATCGAGGTGACGTGTCTATCGTGGAGCGGTTTTAGTTTTATTTGAGTGGTGTAAAAAACATGAAGAGAGAGAGAGAGAAAAAAGTGAGGCCCATTTTGGCCCAGTCTTTTGATCTTATCCGAACCTTCTTTTTTTTTTTACTGTTGGTCTCTTTTTGGTATATGCCACTTCTTCCGGTTTTGACCCCCCTTAATTATCATTCGTTTAAATCGTGTTTTGACTGAAATTGTTTTTAGATTTGATGATATATCCACAAGGTTACTAAATCTCTTATCCTAATTGATGAAATACCGTTCTAATTGCCTTATCCTAATTTTTATGAATTACTTTAAAGGTTATCCTAATTTTGTTTAGTAAACCGCGTTAATTAAATTAAAGTAAATGAAGAGAGTAACTATTGGACTGAGCATGGTACATAGATATTGAATTGTCATATCAAATCAAACTTTTTGATATCATGGTTTCAAGATTATGGTATTTGATATAGTAGTATACCTTTAAAATATTTTGGGGATTTGATATTCACAATGAAAATATGAAAATACCGGATATCATATCGAAGTATATAATTATATAGATAATTTCATTCGTTTTTACATGTTATATTTTTTACTTGCTACGCCCATTAAAAAAAATTGACATATCTATTTTACTTCACTACGGTTATTAATTGATGTTTGATATTAAGTTTTAAAAAATTATTTGAAGAATAAGTAGCTAATGCTAAGGGCCATTTGAGAAAAAAAAATTAAAATCTTTTTCTTGATATGTCAAAAGTGACAAGTAAAAATGAAAATTTAGAAATAAGTGACAATTTAAAATGAGCAGAGATATATATATATATATTATTATAATACTGATAAATATACAACTTAATATTAGTGTAAAAAACAAATATTTAGACATTAAAACTTTGACTACTCTATCTTTGATTGAAACGTCTTTTTGTGTTAACTAAGTAACAAAAGAGTTGTTTGTACTCTCTTTTGAATATACATTTTTATATATGTAAAGTATTAATATGATATAATCTAGGCGTTTTTAAAAAAATCAATCATAATTCTTTATTATATAAATATATATAAATTGAAGTTAAACAATTTATAATTACGGATACCATATTACATAATTTTAAATCGAGCTTTAAAATATCAAATTATATTAAATTAATTTAATATAATATAATATCAAATCATATGACCAAAAAGTTTTTTCTCAAAAACTACTACTACTTTTTATGACCAAATGGGGCTTAAAATTTGAATATCAAACCATAGCATATGAGTACTGGTAGAAGGGAATAAAAATGTAGGGAGAGAGAGCATATGAGGTGTTTCCAAGTCATGTTAGTATGCAATTCCAGTTTGTACACTTTGGGAAGTGTGAAGATAGGAGGCGTCGGTGAATGACCACATATTTATTTACTGGATAATCGTGACAAACAGAATCGTAACGCATACATGCTTTGGATTATTATTAACATACGTCATACGTGTCATACATGCAAATTAAACGTGCATCTTCCATTTCTTTATCTAAGTTTACGCGGTTTCTGGACCTTTGCAACTTACAACCAAACTGTTGCAAAATTACTATACCCTCCTTCCACCAACCGCCTTTCCGTTACTATTTTTTTTCTTCCTCATTTCTCTTTTCTCTACCTACAATTTAAGAGAGAGAAAAAGGAGTTACGTTGAAATGTAAGTGAAAATATTGTTGCTCTAATATCATATTATCAGAGCTCAAATTTATTCCTTCTTGGTTTAACTAATATTGGGTTCACATACTATTAGACTGTTTGGATAGGATTAAACCAGATTTTAATCTCTTTTTTAATTTTTTTAAGTGTTTGGCAAAGTAAAAAGTCAATTAAAAAAAGTTAAAAATTGATTAAAAAAAGCTAAAAGTTGGATCCCGTCTTTTGCTTTCAGTTTAAATTTTTTTTTAAGTTTGAACAATATATTTACCTTTTTATCCCTTATAAATTTTTCTAATTCTTACACTACCCTCACTTTTCAGTCTTAAAATGTATGGAAGTACTCTCTCTTCTCTCATTTTCATCCCGATTCTCCATCTTTCCCTTTCTCCTACAATAAAAAAGTGCTTGACAGCACTTGTTTACCAAACACATTAACAATTTTTTTTTCAATTTCAGCACCCTTTATCCAAATACTTATCTACTTATTTTCAGCTCTTAATCACATTGCTTAAAAGCTATTTTTTTTTTGTAAGCAACTCCAAACAGACTCATTGTTTACTGCATGGAAAATTTAGATCCCATTTTATTATATAGTTTTGAACATTTTTTCTCTTATAAACTAACTTTTAAAATTGATTTAGATGCAATATTAATTATTTATGATCAAGATATTGATATCAAAGCTATCGTCCTAATTTCATAATTCACCTCATATTGAACTCTTATGTTATATTTTGCAGACGTCATGTCCTGAGTGCGGAGTGTGAGATCCCTTATCGATTGAAAATTTAAAAAATTGTTTCCTTCTATAATTTTGGGTAATCCTCTTTTGTCATGAGCTATTTTTGGATTAAATTAGTTATAATACAATATTCAATATGATATGGTGGTTAATAGTAACATTTTATGTACATATGTCTTATGATCTCTAATTAAGTTGCAGCACGTTTCGATAATTAATTATTTTTCTTTGCTATCATCGACTCATGCTTTACTCGGACAAATACCATACCTACGTAGTATAATTTCAATTTGTCATGAGTTTAAATGGGTTTTGATAAGTGAGGTTTATTTTGACGGTTGAGCATTTTCACCATCAATCGATAGGTTAATAGTTTGAGTTATGTCATATGAAAAGTGAGAACACTATTAATTTTCTTGATAAGATGAGGGTTTGGCGGGGGAGGGGGGGGGGGGGGTCAAAAAGGGTTTTAAATACAAAAATGGATGAAAAAATAATTCTAGAAGTCAAGTGGATGAAAGCTTCGCTTCACGTGAAAAAACATACTTATATTCCACTTCACAAAAAATAAAAATGGATGATAAAAATCTAGGAGAGCGATAGCTTTAGTTTACTACTGAAAATGAGCTTAGAATTTTTTGAGAAAATATTATTGATAAATCAATAAATGAATTTGTTATAAATTCCACTAGTTTAATTTTATTTCAACCTATAGCCTTGCCATTATTTTTTCCTCTTTTTGGCGGGGAGTATCTTGTGCCCCAATAATTGCAAGTGAGCTTTGATGGATACCTTTGGCACCACATGCTAAATTACTAGATAAAATGCTAAAAATCCAAAAAAAAAAAAATGTAACAAAGGAATTGATGGCGAATAAATTGTTGCTTAAAATAATATATTCCTGCTGTCAAGAATGGACATTGATATTTTTCTTTTTCTTTGGATCTAAGGGTTTGTTTGGTAAGGAGGAAAATGGTTTCAATGATAACATATTTTCTTGAAAAATAAGTGGGTCTCTTACTTATTTTCTAATGTTTAATAGGTAAGCAAAAGAAAATATTATCTCATATTTATACGTTATCTAACAAAACACTATGGATGAGATGTGGTGGGAAGGGGGGTTCGGGGGTTAGGATGATCAAGGAGAAGGGTGGGGGTGTTGCGTGTTGGAAAATAATCTTATATTTCAAAAAGAATTATTATCTTTTAATATATGGTTTATATTATCTTTATTACTCTTAATAGTCAATTTGAAAAGTCAAATATGAAACCAATCATTTGTCATTCATTGGCATTTAGCCATTTACCTCTCTTTATTGGTCATTAATCTTTGTTCTTCATTAGCCTTATAATTATCCTTTAATCCTTCACATTTATCACATAATTGTTGGTGGTTTTCAACTTGACAATAGATGACTTCTTTCATCATCTATATAAAGTGAAGTAAATCTTTCTTACTAGTAGAAAATAGAGAAAGACAAAATCTTACTATCAATTTTCTATAAGTGTGTTGGGTTTTCTTTGGTTAATATTTGTTAGATTATGCCTCCTAGTTTTATACTAAATGAGCTTGTTGAATCCTGGGGGATACGCCTATATCGGGCGAAATATCCTTAAGGACAATGTCTTTTGACATGCCTCTAGCTAAATTATGAGAATTTCTACAAATGTTCGTGATGAAGAATTCCTACAAGTATTTTTGGTGAATGATTTTCCGTAAGATTTCCAATAATTTTAAGGATATTTAACTATTATTTTACGAAAAATCAATTACAATAATCTTGATGAAGCTGTTTGGTCACTTTTGAAATTTTCATTGATCACGTTGAGTCATGGGCATCAGGTGAAATCATTTTCTCTTTAGAAAAGAAAAAGGTATGTGCTCCAAACTTTAATGTTTACAGTGTAACTGTGTTTAACTTCTATATTAGCGTGTGTTGTTTAGTTTCTCTTTGCACCATTGATAAACTAATTAAATGGTGATTGAACAAATTGGTGTTCATTTTAAGAAGTAATATTCTTGTTAAATAATTTGATATGCATATGTTATCTACTTGTCCGTTGAAAAAGAAAAGAAAAGAATCTTTGCCTAACGTTTAGGTTGGGATAAATTTTTGAGCTTTTACAATATTGAAATTTTGTGACGAAAATTTGTGTTGAATTACTCGTGTAAAATTAGTTATGGTTAATTTCAAAATGATTGTTACTTTGTGTGTGACAAGCTATGTTATCATCTCCCTCAATATAGAAGACGATTAGGAGAAATGAGAATCCCGCTAAGTATAAATAAATTTGAGTGAGCGAATGCTATAAATTATTGTGGTCATTTCTCAAGCGAATCTTGTGGATAATGTGAGAGATTGGGTGTTAGGCTTTGTTGTTGTTGAACATTTTGTGATAACTAAAATTACTTTGTATTCTACACCCAAATTGAAAAAAAAGAATAATTTATTTATATTGGTGATTTTAAAACTACTTAAATTCTTGGAATGAAAAAGGTTTTTCTTGTTAAACTCACATGTGAAATACATTGGTATCAATTGAAGTGATTCATATTCCTAATATTTGAACAAAATTGATTTTATGAGATTATTATGAAAAATTGAGTTTTGAGATTGATAAGTTGTTAACAAAATGTTATTGTGGACAATGAGTATTGTAAGCATGATTTACTTGTGGCTAATGATTTTCAAGATGAAAATGCTAGTGTTTGTACTTGACTTATTCATATGGTTTATGATATGTCAATTAGACTTGAAAAATGTTAGTTTAGAGTTTTTCTTTATGTTACAAAGAAAAAAAAATAATATCTACTCAAAAATTCTTGTCTAGATTTATTCTATTAAGATATTGTTAATAGTCTTTAGTACATATTTATTGTGATTATTTCTTGCTTTGATTACCCATAAAGCTTATACAATTTTTACCGTTGACTCAATAGATAAATGGCATGACCATTGAATTGCCATTAATATTTAGCATAACTCTTTATTGCTATTAATAATTTTTTCAATGTTGAAGTATGCCATTATTTGCAATTCATTGTTTTCTTTAGGTTGGAGCATGCATTAGAGTTTCTGGAATTATTCACATGAAAGTATTTTTGTTGAAAAATTATTAAATTAAGTTTGTGATTTATTTTTAACGTATAAATTTGTATGTTACATACAAAATTGAAAACCTTATGAAATGTGAAAAAGACATCCTCTTGTCTTAAAATTATTTGAAAGAATGGGGGTATCTAGTTAAGGTTATGTTACATGATCTTAAAAAAATATTAGGTCTAAAATTATTTATAGTGTATTTGTTGAATGTGCTAACAATAATGTTATATATAGTGGACTTCTTGTTGTACTAATGATGCTAATTGGATCTTTGATTCAAATAAAATAAAGCAAAAGTTATTATGTGTTTACCTTGTGTTGGGTGTCACAACATGTAAACTAGTCAAATATAATATGTTATTTTGGAGTTGGCTAGTAATGAGACTGGAGGGTTAAGAGACCTCTTAGTGAATATTTAAGTTGAAATAAAATTATTGTGTCTATAAATTGTGGTTGTCAAGCAGCAATAGCTGTAGTAAAAAATAAATATTTTATTGGCAAAGATAGACACATTTATTTGAGATATAACGTGATAAAGCAGCTGCTGTGAGATGAAAGTATTTACGTAAATAAATTATGTGTAGTCAGAGGTGAATCTGATCAATTCACTGACTAAAGAAACATCGAGGGAGTGAGACTTAAGTCAATTTGAGAAGATCAACAATGATGGTAACCCAACCTATGTGATTGGAGATCCCATGAACTAGGTTCATATGGGTAATAACAAGTCATTAGTTGATCAAGTAAGCACTATTAATTTTTTGTCCCTCCTATGATGTGTGAATATAGTGCAGTGCTGCAAGACAAAGTGAGGGTTGAGTTATACTCTTAATCTAAATCATATCCTTTATAGGTGGTGTATTGCACTGCAGAATACACTTGATGATTGGACCTATATGAGTGTGGAATGGTGCCGCCCCTATGAAATTGTGACAGATTTCTAGAACACTCATGAATACCAGGACACGCGCATGGCCTCTTAGCGCAAAACCGCGATAACGACAAGGATTGTGCGAGTATAATGTGATAGAATAAGACCCTAGGCTTACAAAAGGAATTTTTGGTTCATAGAAGTTTTATACTTCACCAATTGTTCTGTAAAGCTTAATCTAATTTTATCTAGGTCTGGTTCATAGTCTACGAGACACCAGATCCGACGCATTGTACTCATATGTGAAAACCCAACAAAACTTATTATTTCACTATATTCTTTGACATTCTTTTTGAAATATGGAGAGGATTGTTGGAAAATAATCTTATATTTCAAAAAGAATTATTATCTTTCAATATATTGTTTATATTATCGTTATTACTCTTAATAGTCTATTTGAAAAGTCAAATATGAAATCAATCCTTTGTCATTCATTGGCATTTATCCATTTACCTCTCTTTATTGACCATTAATCTTTGTTCTTCTTTAGTCTTATAATTACCCTTTAATCCTTCACATTCATCACATAATTGTTGGTGGTTTTCAACTTGGCAATAGATGACTTCTTTCATCATCTATATAAAGTGAAGTAAGTCTTTCTTACTAGTAGAAGATAGAGAAAGACAAAATCTTACTATCAATTTTCTATAAGTATTTTTTTTTTTTTGGTTAATCTTTGTTAGATTATGGCTCCTAGTTTTATACTAAATGAGCTTGTTAAATCCTGGGGGATACACCTATACCGAGTGAAATATCCTTAAGGACAATGTCTTTTGACATGCCTCAAGCTAAGTTATGAGAATTTCTACAAATGTTCGTGATGAAGAATTCCTACAAGTATTTGGTGAATGATTTTCCGTACGATTTCCAACATTGCGTGGATGAGGAAAAGATGAGTCCGGAGCTTAAAGGACCACTTTTTTCTAAGAAAATACCAAATGGGCCACAAAATTTTGAGAGAGACTAAAACGGACAAAACGCTGGGCTGCCAGCGATTTAGCTTCTTTGGTTAACGACGTCTGTTGCTTTATGCAAGTCGCTGGTCTCCCAGCAACTTGTTAGGCGCAGCACCCCAGACAACTCACTCTTTAAACCCTTTACTCTTTTCCTTCCTTACACCTGCAACTTATTAATAAAGAAGAAGAATAACTACTTGATAAAAAAATAGTAGCTTCTTTTAATTTTATCTTTTTCGTAATATAGTTGTCTGAAAAGCTTACTTCACGTGAATGCATGGGGAAGGAGGAAAGAATCTATGTAAGTCGCTGCAGGTCCTGTGTCACGACCCAACCCATCGTGAGTGGCACTCACCCAACCCCCGAATGAGCGAACCAATAGAGTTTCACCCTTGCCTAAACTATCAGCCTAAAACCAGCAAGCATCAAAGTAAACTAGCAATGAAAATAAGATCAACTACTCAAAATACTTATCATAATTAATAATCTGCGGAAAATCCCACCTAGGAACTGAAAGTCATCGTACCAAACATCAATACCAAATCTAGAGTATGAGGATGCAACCCCAAACAAAATAAGAAATAGTTTTTAAGTCCGAACAAATGGACTAAAACTCTAATGATAATCCCAAGGTAGCTCGAATTGACAGCTCACCCTTGAAGATCGGAAACGTCGGTGCTAAATCTGAGGTCTCGTCTCAGCCGCTAGAAAATTTTCTGTACTCACCAAATAAAAGACAAGTGCAGTATCAGTACACCACCACTGTGTACTGGTAGGATCATCAGCCAGTATTCAAGAAAAACACTATATAAATAGTACGCAAAATCCAGTAACAAGTATGGCAAACATGCAACGAATATCACAAGCATCTCTAGACTACAGGTCTCTACCTAGCTTGTTACCGCATGAATCCATCTCTTACAGTTCTATTCCACCAACAAGAAAAACCATAACCACACCTTACCGTCTAGCCCGGACCCACCTTGGAATCCCCTCTAAAAAATACCACTAGTAGTGATTTACCCGGCCTAAACCAAGACCAACTCAACAGTCATACAACAGTTTCGGGTCACTCAAGGACCACCAATCAATAGCACTTTTCAATAACAACCCGGTCCACTCACGGAACCATTACCAAATATTACATCCAGTAAAATAACTCGGTCCACTCACGAAAACAATATCAAATATCACATTCAGTCAAACAAACCCGGTCCTCTCACGGAACCAATATCAACCAATGCAATACAATAGTCAATGAAACAATGCAAGATGCAATAAAGTAAACCCGTACCAAGCGTGGTACCCGAGCCAACCGAATGTCAACAACAACAGTCAATAGATGAATGCACAATCCTTGTAAAGTCAACAAGTAAAAACCATTCAAACATAGACTGTAAACCAAACTTAGACATTCCACACAATTTCCCTAAGCAATGTAATGCACACAATTACTTAGACAACGAGTACAATGAATATACACATTCGCAGAAATACGAAAGCCATCACCTACCTCGAAATATTCTAAGCTCTATTCAACCCGAGCTTTCTCGTGTTTCGGATTCCTCTCGCTTTCTTGGTTTAAAAATAACACATAATACATACAATTAATATACAGGCCTGTACATTACCCGGATTATACCAAATTCTCAAACTCCAGACCACCCATGATCATTACACCCTTTTTTTCGGGCTTTTCACCGTTAATTTTCCTAGTCTTATTTTTTTTTACGGACAAAACAGGAAATTAAACAGCCTATGATCATTTTAACGTACTTAAATCAACACCCAAGAACATACATGTTTTGAACCCCCTTCTTCCTCAAATTCCATCATCCCTAGGTCATTCCAACCTTTCCCCAATTTTCCTCCTAGCAATTCTACCGCCTAGGAAACGTATTACAAAGTGTGGGGAACGAAAACCTTACCTTAGGAACGATTTTTGGCGGAGGAATGAAGAAAATCGCCTGAAATTCGCCCAGCCCTTCTCCAAAACAAACTTGTGAAAACTGAATGTTTTGAGAGCTGTTTCTGCATTAAAAAATCGTCGGCCCGCTATAGCGGTTATCTGCCGCTATAGCGGTCTTAAGTGAGTTGATCGCCGCTATAGCGGTAATTTCCACCGCTATAGCGGTGACCGCTATCGCGCCTGACAGCGCTCGTCATAGACAGAATGTCCGAAAATCTGCCAGTTTTGGCCATATCACAACACACTTAGTTTTCCCGACGCCTGAAACAACCCTTTCACGTCAAACGCGATTTCGGGAGTTCTACTAACCCAAAAACGATTCCAAAAAGTCCCCCGGACTCCTTTATGTCTTGGCTACACGGAAAACTACTTAATCCAAAACACCTAAATCTATTTTTACCCGGATTTTCCTAGACTCTACCTCGCTCCAAAACTGGTCGAGACTAGCCTAGCCCAGAATTTCAAACTCTCAAACCCGGAGTTTTCTAACTCTAAAACTTGGCACGATTGGTCTACCCGTAATGACGAACCCGATCGTTGTACCCTGCGACTTACAGGTCGCTGCGGGCTAGGCGACTTACAGGTCACTGCACTTGCAGCAACTTACAAGACAGACTATTTAACTCACTACTTCCATTTTTTCAAACACAAATATTTTATCCTGTGCAACTTAAATATGTTCAAGTTCATAGTTTAAAGATATTTTAAAGGTATAATTTTTTGTGAAGAACAATTCTAATAATTATTGATTATTACATTGAGTGAATTATATAACAATTATTTTGCATGCATCTCATTTTCATGTTATTATAAAACAAAAACTTTGTATGCATACATGTCAAGCATCGTTAGTTCAACTTTATTAGCAAAATTTTCAACACTACGGAGAAATAAAGACAAAGAATCACCATCCCAAATACAAATCTCACTGTACGTTGTAACTCTATTGACCGAAAATGATGTTTGATATCATCCGTAACCACTACATCTTCAGGATCACTAATAGACATTCTGTTCCTTAATAAGCATTGTAATCGCTCATATTTAAGGGATAGTGGAAATATTTACACTACAACTGGACGTCGACTATATCTCACAAAACCGGTTTCATATAAAATATTACCATCCCAATATAAATTTACTATTACTTTACCTTTATCCATTTTAATTAGGACGAACACAAAAAAGAAAAAAATTTAATACGAGCAATAATTTTTTTGATTCAGGAAAATGAGGAGTAGTTGAAAGCTGAAATAGGAAGAAATGGCTAGCAAGTCGCCTGGGCATGAGCGCCTAACAAGTCGCCTGGGCATGAGCGCCTAACAAGTCGCCTGGAGTGCTGCGCCTAACAAGTCGCTGGGAGACCAGCGACTTACCTAAAGTAACAGACGACAACAACCGTTAACCAAAGAAGCTAAATCGTTGGCAACTCAGCGTTTTATCCGTTTTGGTCTCTTTTAAAATATTGTGTCCCATTTGGTATTTACTTAGAAAAAAATGGCCCTTTAGGCTCCGGACTCAGAAAAAGATAATGAACTTGCATCGTCGTCACTTATGCAACTCACTTGTTTTTCCTACTTTGATTAAGGAAGTCATTTTTCTCATTTTTAAAGAACTTGTTTAATTTCCTCGATAAAATATTTTGACCAATCAAACGTGAAAAAATTAAAAAACATTTTTCCCCGTACCAAACACACCCTAAGGGAAGTTGATATTTTATGGAAAATAATAGTTTACTACAAGAAATTAAACACTCCATATCATTCAAGAAAGGTGTCTTCATCATCGATGTACAAGTTTTGTGTTCTATATAGAGATATCCATTGAATGCATCTATTTGTTAATTTAATATTGCATAAAATGTTTTGTTACCTTAAATTTATTGTCAATAATATCTTTCTCCAATTATAAGTGGAATATACACGTTGGTAGCTGATCATCGATCTTTTACAAATATCCCAAATCATGTATATCCATATCACTTGTTGCAACTTGCTATTCATACGAACTTGTATATTATTGAGATAATCTCTTCATATCTTATAGTAATCATAAGTTATTACCCCTTTTCCAGTCTAAAAGGAAAGCGAAATGATCATCATTGAACATTCACGAGCACTTAGAGGTATATATGAAGTTAAGCGAATTTTATTATTTGAAGGAGTTTAGCTTCTTAAAGGACTCTTAATAAAGGAGACCTTTTTTAAAAAAAAAGAAAGCCCTTGTTCTTTTTGTTTTGAACATTGAGAGATCCATGCAAAGCATAGGAAATTTTGAACTTCTCATTTTTTTAAACACGCAACAAATTGCAATATTTTATTTCTTTCTTAAATTATGTGTTCGATCACATAATTTAAGATAATATGCTTTCTACGTACATTGTGTATAAATTATATATGATCCTAATATTTTCGAAGAGGTCGACCATATCTAGTATCGAATGCATGCATGGTTTCCATGCTATAGTTTGATAAATAAATTTGGTCAAAGTTGAATTTCCAATTCAGAAAATGCAAGCTATTCTAACAATTAATAAAGACAAGACACTTCACTTTCAAAAACAAAAACATTGAGGACAAGAGTTTAGAAGACAACATCATCCATATATTTAGCATCCAATCCAAAGATATTTGTCTTCAGACACTTCCAGAAGATTTAATCCATGAAAGTACACAGAAAAAAAACGTTAGTAAAGGATGTGCTTGGTAAGAATATTGGAAATGTTTAGCTTTTTGGTTTTGTAAAACTTTTATTTAAAGAAGGGTAACATTAGAAGAACATCATTAATGACTTTTTGATTATCTAAAACATCACTTATTTAGGAACAAAATCAAAAAGCTAAACAACCACTTATTTAAGAACAAAGGGAGTATTAAAGAAGTTATTTTCCTCATTTTTGAGAAAAATATTTTCCAAAAATGAGATAATTAGAACAAAAAATGTTTTCCTTCCTACCAAACACCTCCAAAAATTAAGTCTTGTTTCCAATTTTAAATTCCGGTCGCTTGTCCCTCTTAGGGGTAACTATTTCATAAATGACTTTTTTTATGGACCTTTTAGATCACGGTCTAAAATTTCTTTTGAAAAATTAAAAATCTTATAATAAAATGTTAGATTATGATTTAAAAAAAATTGTAAACGTTAGACTAAGGGATGATATTTAATCAGTTTTGAAGACTATATTTATATAATTTTTAAAAATAAGGAGAAAAACTATATGATGGACATTGATAAAAAAGAGAAAACTACATGACATTACATACTTAAACCCTTAATTATAATCCATAACAACACTTTTAAAAAATTACTATCTATAACAATATAGCAATATTTTGACCAGACCCATCCATAAATCCAAATACAATTAGAAGAGTTTCATTCCCCTCCTAAAATCACGCCCAATCAATATCTACTTCCTTTTTCAATCAAACCTTTCTCCCACAATTTCAATATTCTTGTCATACACCCAAATTAATCGTCATTCTGTAATCCTTATGTCTGTTCAAAAATCAATTTGGGATTTTGAATTGACGAGGATTAGTCATAACCATCATCAAGTTGTCAAGCTCTGCAGCAGAAAGCTCACCAGCCCTCTTGTTCATATCGATATCGGCTTTTTTGCAGGCAATGTTAGCAAAACGGCAATCGGTACCTTTAGTAGAGGTCATAGCAAACATGATCTTCTGCTTTCCATCAACATTTATGTTTTGCAAACAGTTTTATATTATTTTTTTAAATTGTATTTTAAATTTTCAATATGTATATGAATATTATAAATTTTGCACACAAATTTATTGCATGAAATTACATGGAGTGTCCTCAAAAGTGAGTGGTCTTCAATTTATGCCCCTCATAAGAAAAGTCTTTAAAAAATACCCTTCCTTCCTTTTTATGTATAGAACATATACATTTTTGCCCCTCTACACCATAACTCTCCATGTTCTTTTGTCTCTCAACTCTTAATTTTCATTTTTCTTTTTTCTTTTATCTTTTTAATTTTTTATCTTATTTTTTTTTTCTCAATTTTTTTTTAATTCTCGTTTTCTTTTTTCTCAACCTTTATTTTCTTTTTTTCTCTTAACTTTTTTTTTGTTTTTTTTTTCTCAAACTTTATTTTCTTTTTTTCTCTTAACTTTTTTTTTTGTTCTTTTTTTTTCTCAACTTTTTTTTTTTTTTTTTTTTTTTTTTTTTTTTTTTTTTTTTTTTTTTTTTTTTTTTTTTTTTTTTTTTTTTTTTTCTTTTTTTTTTTTTTTTTTCTCTTTTTTTTTTTTCTTTTTTTTTTTCTTTTCTCTTTTATTCTTCTCTTTTTTTCTTTTTTCTTAACCTCTATTATTTTTTGCTAATGAACAAAAAAAGTTGGATAATCCGCAAAGAAGATCTTCTTTCTTTGAAATCGAAGTAAACTTAAGAGCGTGCTTTGTTGTTTGGAAGTCCTTTGGAACAAGTCTTACCTCTAAGACAAATGTTATAGAACATCTCATAAATAAAGACACAATGAGGTAGTGTCAAGCCTTGCTCGTGGAGCATAACTTGTTGTTTGAAAAATTCTTGAGCTAAGTCTTACCTCTAAGGCAAGAGTTATAGAGCATCTCATAAATTAAGACACAATGAAGTAGTGTTAACTCTTGCCCATGGGGCATAACTTATTTTTTGGGAGGCCCTTGGGCTAAGTCTTGCCTCTAAGGCAAACGTTATAGAGAATCTCATGATCAAGACATAATGTGCTAGTGTCAACTCTTGCCAAAGAGGCGTAACTTGTTGTTTGAAAGTCTTTGAGCTAAGTTTTGCCTCTAAGGCAAGAGTTATAGAGCATCGCATAAATCAAGACACAATGTGGTAGTGTCAACTCTTGCCCATGGGGCGTAATTTGTTATTTGAAAGTCCTTGGACTAAGTCTTGCCTCTTAGGCAAGCGTTATAGAGCATCCCATAAATCAAGCACAATACGATAGTGTCAACTCTTGCCCATGGGGCGTAACTTGCTGTTTGAAAGTCCTTGGGCTAAGTCTTGTCTCTAAGGCAAGAGTTATAGAATGTCTCATAAATCAAGACACAATGAGGTAGTGTCAAGTCTTGCTCGTGGGGCATAACTTCTTGTTTGAAAATCCTTGTGCTAAGTCTTGCCTCTAAGGCAAGAGTTATAGAGTATCTCATAAATTTAGACATAATAAAGTAGTGTGAACTCTTGCCCATGGAGCGTAACTTGTATTTTTTTAGAGGTCCTTGGGCTAAGTCTTGCCTCTGAGGCAAGTGTTATAAAACATTTTATAAATCAAGATACAATATACTAGTGTCAAGTCTTGCTCATGGGCGTAATTTGTTGTTTGGAAGTTTTTGGGCTAAGTCTTGCCTCTAAAGCAAGAATTATAGAACATCTCATAAAAAAAATAAAGGTCAAAAAAATTGATTAAAAAAAAGAGAAAAGAAAAATTAAAAACCAAAGAAAAAATTAAAAAAATAGAAGTTGAGAGAAAAAAATAAATATTGAGAAAAAAAGAAAAAAACGAAGAAAAAAAAACAACAAAAAATAAAGGTTGAGAAAAATAAAAATAAAAAAAATAAAAAAGGAGAAAAAAGTAGAATTGAGAGGAGAAAAGAAAAAAAATAAAGATTGAGAAAAAAAGAAAAAACGTAGAAGAAAGAATAAAACAAAAAATAAAAGAAAAATAAAGGTTGAGAAAAAAAGAAAAAAAAATAGAAATAAAAATAAAAAAAAAATAGAAAGAAAAAAAAGAAAAGAAAAAAAGAAATATATATAAAAGTTGAGAGACAAATGAGCATTGAGAGTTATTTGAAAATACTTGAGGTGTAGAGGGGCAAAAAGGTAGTTGCTCTATACATAAAAAACAAGGAAGGCTATTTTTGTAAGACCATTTTTATGAGGGGCAAAAATACAAAGCCACTCCCTTTAAAGGGCATTTGTGTAGTTGTATTTGTATTTTTTGATCCAACACAAATATATATGTTTGTACTTTTTCACACGAGAATGTATTTCTCTTCTTAGACTTTGTAATCCTGTAAATGTATTTTTAATACAAAATGTACTCGAATACAAATACAAATGTATTTTGACTGCTCTTGTATATGTATCGACACACATTGAAAACTCAAATTTATTTGTATGTGTTTAGCTGATCTGGTATATGTACTTAACATACAAACATATCAAATGTATTTGTACTCGAATACAAATTCAAATGTATTTTGACTGCTCTTGTGTACTCGAATACAAATTCAAATGTATTTTGACTGCTCTTGTATATGCATCGACACACATTGAAAACTCAAATGTATTTGTATGTGTTTGACTGGTCTGATATATGTACTTAACATACAAATATATCAAATGTATTTGTATTTGGATATAAATACAAATGTATTTTTTTTTACTGTTCTGACATATATATTAGTTGTATGCAAAGCAAATACACAATACAAAATGATTTGTATGTTTGGCTTGTTTGGTATATATATTTACACAAATAAAAACATACATTTTGTATTTTTAGTAGAATTGGCAGAATCACAAAAACATCTATAACAGCCTTATAAAGACAAATACATTCAAAATACTTTTTTAAATTTTATAGTTTCCAACTGATTTAAGTTTTTCATTTGGAAATAAAATCTGAAAATGCAGATCACGCCCGTGATATAAGGAAAGAATTAAAATCATTAAAGATCCTTTCCTTTTTAAGGATCATTGATATAAGGAATGAATTAAAATACTAAAGATCATTTCCTTTTAACATGATAACAATCACCTAAAATAACTCTTCCACCTCAATATGTATTTGTATTTGGCAGATTAATTCCAGCCGTTAAATACAATTAAAATAGTAATATTTTACCATTTTAATTGTTGTCGCCTGTAATTCCAAAAGAGTTGCTATTTCCTCCTTAATTATGGGCTCAAATTTGCCAATCCACAAATTAAAAGACTGCAACTATTGGGCTGCAGGTTAACAAGAGTATTATTTTAGGCCCATTGAAATGATCCAACAACTATTGGCTATGAGGATTTTTTCTTGAAGGGTGCGGTTTGACATCATGAAGGCCCATTGGGTCAACTCGGCCCAGCCTGTATTTAACAGAGTTGGATTAGGATTTTTATAGCCAATTCAAGGACAGTGCTTTTTAGCCCGGCACCAATAAGCCTGCTGACCTTTGGGCTTGCACAATGTGGATTGGATCGGTCCATGAGACAAAAAAATAAAAATAAAATAGATTACTAATTCAAAGTCTATTTAATATTGCATATAAATTGTAGGTGAAATTGAAGATTTTGAAACAACCTTGTCACAAACTGATTCAGATATGCTTGATGAAAATGATGTGGTAGTGTTGAAAACGTCATGATTTTTTTTTTAGGAGTTTATTTTCACTTTTAATGGATGAACTATTGACATCTTTTTTTGTGTGTGTTTTATTGTGATCTATTGAAACAAAATTAAGTTAAAAATAGTACTTAGGATTATTTTTGTTTGTTTTATGTTTCTCCTTTCTTTATTATGTTGTCCTGATATTCCATAGTTGGTGTTCAACTATTCATCAAACAATATTCGAGCATCTATATTAATATTGAAACCAAGCTACTTTCCAAAAGACATGTTTGCCTCGGTGTAATTGCACGAATGGACTCTAGGGAGAATGGTGTGTACACAATTTACCTCTATATATCTTGTGAAGGTTAAAAGAACTGTTTATGATAGTTCCTCAGCTTAAGTCGCATTTGCAAGACTTAATTTTATACTCATCCTACCACTATAGGTTGGATTTCGTTAATCCTCTCTTTGAAGGCAAATATAAAGTGAGTGCTATAAATTCGTCTGAACTCATTATTTTTCACTCGAATTATATAAAAAATAATTAAAATATAAATATCTAAGATTACGTGTTCTGAACTGGCCAACTCATTATTTCTTTTATACTTCATCAAAAATCATGCTATTTCACAAAAGTCAAAATATTTTTATATAGTAAATAATAAAATTCTTGATGAAACTTTTTCCTCCGCATATATCAGGCTCAATTAGTGACAAATAACGTCAGGGGCGGATCTACATGGAGATTCGAACCCTCTCGGTCGGAAAATTACACTTAATATCCCCTTTATGCCCAAGGTCGAATCTTGGTGTGGATGCATCCAAAATGAAGCATTTTTGCTTCAGACGTGTGTACTCTCCTACCATAAAACTTCTTAACATAAATATCTAATTAAAATAAAAATTATTGAATTTACAATAGTTCATTCAATACTTCAATTTATTAATCTCGCTATACACTATTGAAAAAGAGTTCAAACGTAAATATTGGTTTAAAAGTGATTAAGTGGTCGTTTGATTGCTGGTTAAGAAGGTGAATATAAGTTCACTCATATATTGGCCCGACCGGCCAGTTCATA